>JAMKCH010000894.1:0-68121 GCA_023653785.1 Ophioderma brevispina | reverse complement strand
TTTTATAGACCATGACATTAAGATACGCAAAGAACGACGATCATGCAGCGTCACCACCAATTTATTAATCAGAATATCCGTGGGATACCTCCGGGGAAGGCCAAGAATGATTTTACCAGCTGCATTTTGAAGTTTGTCAAGCCTGGTCAGATTAGTCTTGCATGCATTCCCCCATACTACATTACAATAACAAGTGAGGGACATAATGATTTAAAAGTAAGATAAGGGTATGTTGAGGAAGGACATTACTAATGCGCCTGAGCAGCCCAATGCGTTTATTTTGGTAGTCTGCGTACGGTATAAACTAGCAAAACCCATCCCTATTACCCCCCCCCCCCTCGTCACCCAATCTGGCCAAGCTAACTGGTTTCCAACAGACTTACATTGCGTAAGATAATTAAATACTAGAGAAAAGTGATGAGAATCTTGTTACGTAATTAGCTTGAGTTTGCATCCGAATACGCACCACATGTGTGAATGCTATAATCTATTGTAACAATGGGGTCAAATTATGTTCCTACTGAAATTCTATATAAAAGACAATATCAAAACTGCAGCACATGTGAGAGTTGACTTCTAACTATTCATTTATGTCCATTATCTTTCTTTAAATTAGTTGCATGTTGAAAAATGGCATAAACTTCTGGAAACCATATGTCCTTCAGATTATTGGATCTAGTGCGCGCTGTCATTTTGGGTTGGCGAAGGGAGTTCACGATCAGAAACGAAGTCCCTCGCCAGAAGCGAATTTTCATTATTTACACATAATCAGCGGTCTATTCCGGTTGAAACGCGAATACATACACGTCACTGAACGTCACATGTATGACCACATGCTTTAGTCGTGAGCAGTAAGACCCCTGGTTTGGCCGCCATTTTTTATTTTTTTAACCATTGGAGAAAATGACAAGTTCGAATTAAAAATTCGCCGATTTCGTCTTTGGCAGTAGGGATGCATTAAAGGAGGTGCACTTGCGGTTATGGACCCCCCCCCGGCGTAATCAACCCTAACGATGAGGTAAGTTAGGAATAATAATTCGTATTGTAGCGTGGTTGTCCCCAAGTCAATTCAGCCACATGGCCTTGTTCCAAATGTTTTTCAGTAGTGCCGCCGCAAGCTGGCAACAACCAGGGGCCACCCAGGGTATGCGGTACGATTCCGAATGTATGTTATGAGGACTCGAGGTTGGGGATTATTTTAGGGCATGTCACTGCCCCATATATTCGCCATTTAAAGGTAATTCCATACAAGGTCTCATGAAACACGCATAACAAATAATAGCAGGCCTTGTCTTTGAGGCGTGGGAGTGCAATGCACACCATCACACCCTAAATGGTCTTGAGGTGGTGGCGATTTTCAGCACACCTAAATCTGGTAAAATAATACACAATGTGATACAAAATGCACACACCTACAGCACACCTTACTCATCTCTTTTAGAAGTGCTTTTTTTTTTTGCACATTAGGCATTTTTAAAAGCCAAGGCCTGATTGGGAAACTATGATTACATTTTTATTTCTTGTAAACCATATATAAAATATTCTAATTATTTCAAGACAGTATTTCAAACTATGCGCAATGATGGTCACTTGGTGGTTACGACGGGTAAAATACAATTCGGAATTTCCTCGAAACAGGTGAATATTGCATCCGACCTCTAAACAAAAGGAAGTGACTATCGCTGGACTGTCTGGCGAATTACTGTGGTGAAATCTATTTACCGGCCAAACTTATGCGGGCGCTATTTTGCAAAGTCCAATCGGAATCGGTAAAAATTGGAATTCTTCGTTCGTATTCGGTAGTTGGTGAGCAGCTGGTTCGCTAAGGTGTGAGTTGGTGAGCAAGAAGTGGAAATGGGGGGAAGGGAAGGGATTTTTTCTTCTGTGGAATTTCTTGCACCCCCCCGACCACAGGGCTGGATGACCTCACCTTTTGCAACTTTTGCAAGTCATCGTGTAAGTAGGCCTAGCCACAGCCTAGACCTACTCTCATAAGGCCTTTTCGCCCCCCCCACCCTCCGAATTACCATGCCCAATTTGATCGTATGTCAGCTGAATATTGTTTCACCAGACGTCACATTAATGACATTAATGTGCATTTACGAGCCTTTTCCCAGTACCAAAGAAAAAAAAAAGAGGGGGGTTTAAAGTACGCGCATTATTGGCTTGTTCCGTAATTTCATCGTCCGGAAGAATAGACTATTTGGCATATTAAAATTCGCCAGACCCAAAGGTTCCGGTGGAGATTCACCCGATCCTGTCCTGGCGATTAGTTGGAAGTATGGAGATTGACTTGAAATATATTTATAGGCACGAAAGTTGGGGAGAATTGAATTATCAACCGTCCCCGGGGAAGACTTATGCGGTATTATTCGCCATGACTAGTCCGGCGAATATCGTTTGCCAAAACAAAAACCCGACCTAAAATCAATGACGGCTATCACGTATTTACATGTGCTGTAGTTTACCCGATCTAAATTAGTGTCATTTCGTACCAATTTTCAAAAATGTATACAAGAGAATCCCACCGTATCAGGTTTTTTTAAAGATCAGTCAAATAAATTCATAAATTCTATGGGTAAAGCCATAGATTTTCAATCACCAAAAAATGAACGGATGGCCGTTTTCGTTTTGTTTTTGCGATGATCAGTAAGGTATCATGATGGAAAATTTTATTCATCGAAACTGGCGCCATGGGTAACAGCATTGACCTTGTAGATTCATTCAATACCAAAACTTCTGTGCGCATGATGATTCCTCAGCAACTCTGGTAGTCTCATGGGAATATGGGGTAGTGATGGCGATCCTCACTCACCTGCATGTCTGCAGATTAACCCAAAACTGTTGAGCACACCCACGATTCCATACGATCTAGGCGGCAAAAAAACCACGCCCCCAGGTCAGGCGGTCAGCAATTCCATTGTTCCAGTGATAGTTGTACTAGAGATCTGGGCGTGGCTATAGTAAACTGAGACTAAAGCTTCGATTTTTGCTATTTTCGGCAACTTAGCAGAAGTGTCCAAAAGGTATAGGCGATTATTATTAATGGTTTTCCTTCCTAATCATGTATATAGTTTTAACGATCAATATCTTCAAGAGTGCAAAATCATCGAAAAGCGGCCGTTCACAGTGATCATGTTTGGTGTTGGGATGCCGCATTTTCTAATGCAGCTGGTAAATGGTAGCAGACGACAATTTACCATCGCATGCCTACTCGCTACAGTTAGTTCAATGGTTTTAGGCCTGTAAACTTTATTGATACAAGTGGGTTTTATGGTTTGATTCATTGTATGAATTCGGGTGGGAGGTGTTAGTGGACTAGTCATGTGTGGGGAAGGGGTTTTCAGTGTCATTGAGGAATGGATGGGGTGGGCGGAGCCCGAGAGCCTTGGATTTATTTTTGTGACTCACAAATGGGTGGAAGTTGGGTGGTTTTGTTGTGTACAGCTTCTGTATCCCCCTTATCCATCGCTGGCTTTAAAACAATTATCATATTCTTGTAAGGCCTACTCACCTTTTGGGATACGGTCATCAAGTTTTTTTGTGGTGTTTCAATTTTCTTAAATATAAGTTGTTTCCAAATCCTGAAAATGTTGCTGTATGGTTGGCTAATTTGTTGGTATTCATTAAACAACAGGTCACTTAAATGTTGCTAATAAAGACCTCTAGGGTCTATTCCATGACAAAAATATAAATAAAAAAAAAAACCTCAACCAGTTTTTCTGATGCGGTCATATAATTTAGTCAAACAATTACAACAAAATGCCTTCCCTCCCCACTTTTAAAGAGGCCTTAAGTTATCTTCTTGGCTTGAAAAGCCATGTGGATTTTGCAAAGTCCTGCATTTAAAATACTTCCGTGTGTGTGTTTATGGTTTGTGTGGTTTTGTGTGTGTGCGCTTGTTAGTTTTACTGGTTTGTGCTGTATCTTTTGAATGGTACTTGGAAAATGAATAGTGAATTCCACCACTAAGAGTGTCTTGCTTGTTAATCTTGTAGGTCATAAAATTGTATAAAAGTTTATTTTCTTGTCAATGTTTTGATATAAATAACAACAACAATTATTTACATGTAATATAGATTGGAGTGGGTTCCTTTTTGCCATGGCCGTACAATAGTTTTTGTCAAAATGTTGGGATTGTCTTTCAGCTTAAAAAAAATCTTTTGCATTGTTTTGTTTTGTAAACCCCCCCCCCCCCCCCCAAAAAGAAGAAAAATATTTGTTTGGCGAGTTCTCACTGTGTTGCTCCCAGTTTAAAGAAAAAAACCCTTTTTTTTTTGCCATTTAAGTACATTTCATTGCATGATAAAAAAATCTGAATATTTTGTCAACTTTCCCTGTACATGTGACACTTATTTACCAAGGTGTGGGGGGTTCCTATGGACCCCCAAAATTTGTTTTTTACGCTGGCTGTCCGCCCACCCCTCCCCCCTCCCCCTGGCAATACTGGAGTGAAAAACCCTTGGTCACTAATTGCTAATTAAATCCAGTGGGCGACGTCGAAAATTTGGATTTCTTGGCCACCTTCCCCTGGGCAACTCGTTCGGGTTTTTTTATTAGTAGTAACCAGCGAAATATTGGTTTTATACCGATCGAAATAAATTACCGGGACACAGCATGGCGTTGATTTCAAGCGCAGCGCAGATTCACGCAATATAAATAGCGGGTATAGTGCATATATCGCGTTTGCATCTTCCTGGTGACTCGCAGAGGCTGTAAACTAGGTAATTTTTACTAGGACGCATGTCAATTATTCGTCCAAAACCAATTCCGTCCCACCCAATTTCGTACCAGGTGCCATTCGTTCAAGTACAATTCTGCCAGGTACCAATTCGTCCAGGTACAAATTCGTCCCGGTGATAGCATTTCCGTCCCAATAAACACCATTTCCTCCTTGTACCAATTCGTCCACGCACCTACCATGTGAAAAATTTTGTTTTAATTCTTACAATAATTTTGCAAATAATGTTGTATTTGTTGACGATGGTTTATCCTGTGAATATTTTATGTTGTAAACACCTTTAAAGTATATGCCTCCGAATATCGGTACTCTTGTTGTATCGATTTGGTATGTGTATTTCGCATTGGAATTTACTCAAGACTAAATGGATTGCAATAGTATGTTCCCAGTTTTTTCAAATTTTAAATAAAAGTTGTAATACCCATGTAACTCTCAGAAATCTGCCGTACTGTGTAGATTTACGACTGTCCGAGAGCAACCTTAAGGATAGACTCGTAATGCGACTCAAGTTTCGTTAATTGGGGAGAACTCCCAGACGGCTTTTTTCAACTCGATAGGAGAGACTTGGCAATTGCGGATTTCCAGTGTATGAGAGCAACTTCCTATCGATTTTCACAGTGCATTTTTTGCTGTCGATTCGTCATTGTTTCCCTGTCCTCCTCTTTGCGATCGATCAACATACGATTGTCACTTTTAGAGGGTTTTCCTGCATAACCTGACATGGCCTATCCATCGAAAACAAAGAGAACGGCTATATAGAACAGTGAATGCACATCATTGTCGTGTTGGCTACATGTTCGAGTCATTCCAGATGAATCTGGGGGTTTCCACTCTCGTGCAGCGAGTGAAAATAAGGCATATTATAAGATTCTTGATCTGGAATATGGGTCTCGATAGTGTTCTAACTGAAGGACATCCGATTTGAGCTTAGCTTTTTCACACACAGTGAATATGGGCCATGCGTTTTGAACTCCACCAGCCTTCGCGTCGCGTGCAACAATTGCAAAAAAAAAAAAACTGACAAGCTCTACAAAAGTATATACATTTTTGAAAGGCGTATAATTTTTCTTTCTTTTCTTCGATTGAAAATCAGCTATATTGAAATAGTCATTTGTACTTAAACTGACCAGGTCTGAAGCAATACTTTTTTTTTATCCATCACGTGGGCGACGTTTAATTTGAGAATGCAACCAAAGATTTTTTAATCATCCATGCTGCTTTTCAATTCTAAAATCGAGTGTGTACAATTTGACACTAATGCACGAACGAAAACGTTACAAAATCTCAAATTTGTAAATGTTGCGATATAAATAAATACCAATAAAGGGGAAATTCTGTTTGTGTTTAATAGTGCAAATTAGAGTCCATTCTCTTTGCGCTATGCCTATTGTCGAACTGAATAGCAACTAAAATTGACCTCATTAATAACTACTGTACTTTGGAATTGCAGATTTAGCAATACGCACCAGATGTAGTTTTTTGACTTTTGGTGCGTATTAATGTATCTTCAGATATGTGTTTATTTCATCAACAGCTATATATACCCTACGCCTAATTCCAATACGTACACAATGAAAAAAAATCGTGTTGCTAAGTCGGACATTATGCGCCCACCACTCAAATTACCTCAGTTTTCAAGTTACATTGTTGCTTTTTCGTTACCCTTTAAGACCTTTCATCCTCTACTTTTACTTTTGTAAGATTTTAAAGCATGCTCTGTTCAAATTGTAACGAGTGGTAAAACTTGACACGAATGCACGAAACGAAACTTTACAAAATCTCAAATTTGGGTAATGTTGCGATATAAAGATATGCATCAAGGGTAATTCTGTGTGTGTGTTGCTCAATTTGTATTAATAAACATTTATTAACCCTAACCGGGACCCCGGGTCGTTTTGGCCGGCCTACGGCCCAAATGCCACGAAAGGAATCATTTTTATTTTTAACGACCGTCCCAATGCAACGAGAGCCAAAAGTTTGCGTTTCATTGCATCCTCTTCCGTTTTTCTCCCAGGCACAGGAATAAGTAGCGTAAAGTCAATAACGCCAGATGGCAACGAAAACATCGCGCCATTTTCCCGGAAGACGGCCCCAATGCACTACAACATCGCGTCATTTTTCCCGGAAGACGGCCCAGATGCAACGAAAACATCGCGCCATTTACCGGAAAGACGTCCCAGATGCAACGAGAAACATCGCGTGAAAAGCCAATAAAACCAGTTGTATACATACATAAATACATAAATCAATACAGTGATGCGTACTGCACACTGAGCTGCATGAAATTTGTAGCTTATAGTTTCGCCAGTCGTGAGTGGAGCTATTACGCTACTCATAGTCCTTGTGCTTTGGGCGCTATTATGCTACGTCAATGCTCCGGTTACGTCATGAAACGTTTAATGCATATTAACCCATAGCTTATCGAAAATGGTGGCGCTATCACCATCGAAAATCGCAATTTGTCTTGGGCATTTGTACATGTCACCCCGCCGCCTGATGAAAAGCATTGCGGCCGTCTGCGGTCAAACCGTCCGAAATGCATGAAAAGCATCGCATCTTTCAGTCATAACGGCCGCAGATGCAACGAAACCCATCGCGTCAGTTTTCTCCGGAAGACGGCCCAGATGCAACGAAAAACACATCGCGTCATTTTTGCGGAAGGACGGCCCAGGTGCAACGAAAAACAATCGCGTCATTTTCCGGTAAGACCGCCCAGATGCATGAAGAGCCATGAGATTCATTTGCGCGACCAACAATAGTTGTTGACGGCCCAGATAGCAACGAAAAGCATTTTCCGACCGGTACCACGGTTTTGTTGCCTCTCATTTCCTCGGCCGCGTTAGGGTTCATAGGCCTTTTAAAAACTTTTCTACTGTGCTCTATGCCTATTTGTCGAACTTAATATCAAATAGAATTGACTCCATTAATAACTCTTTTGAATTAACGAATTTCATCAACTGCATCAGATGTTTTTTTTTTGTGGCTTTTTGGTGCTATTAAAAAAAATGTATATCTCAAGGTTTAGTAAATGTGTTTATGTTTATTTCATCAACGCATATATTATACCTAAAAATCTTGTCAATACTACAAAATGCAAAAGAAATCGTGTTCTAATCGAACATTTCTGCCAACATCAAATTAACTCAGTTCAAGTTACCTTGCATTTTCTGGTTCTCATGCACCTCATTATGCTGAAAATAAATTTCGCTCTCGTATGAATCGTAAGTGTGAGTATTGTGTATATAATTGGGTACTCAGCTATACTTTATATGTGCGCTTTTACATGGAAAGGGTAAATTATTTACATCTTCATTGCGAATTTGATCAACTGAAACCTTTAAATGTTGGATTATACACAATGCTTTTAATTTATTTTTTTTTATAACTATTTGAAGGTTCTTCCCACATATGGATTTAGAGGAGTCAGTTTTTTAAAAAAGTTATACTGCAGCTGATTGCGTATATCTGTAGACCCATATACCGTCGTGGGCGCTTTAGAGGGGGGGGGCGCCCCTCTATTTTTTGCAGAGCCCAGTGCGCCGGAGCGTGCAATCGAGCGCAGGCGCATTGTATCTACAAAAATGCATTTTTCGCATAGGGCCGCCCTGTAGTACACGGGAGCCTGGCGCCCGTGAAGTTCTAGCTTTGTGGCGCCCAGCGTTTCGCAGAACAGAGCGCCAGGCGCATTCACATGCATTGTAGATCTATAAAACAATTGCATTTTTTCCGAATGGTACCCTATAGATCTCTAAGAATTAACCGGTACATGGGCGTCGGGCCGCGTTTAGATCTACTTTTGTGGCACCCAGTGGTGCAGTATGGTCCCCCTTGTCTTTAGAATTCGAACCGACCGGAAAATTGGGCGCCCCCTCCTATTGAGAAATCCTGAATTCCGCCCACTGTCCGCTTGACGGGTCCCGACTGGGAACCCGGACGGGACAATCGGGCAAAAGTAATGAGATTTTCAAGGCATAATTTCGAACGATTAAACAGGGAATCGATTTCCTACCTTGTATTTTGGGTAAAGAATTATAGTCTAAAAGTGAAGAAAAAGGCGAGATTGTGATTGTTTAATTTCAATAAAACATATAGACTGAATTTCAACTTTGTCCAATAGGAATTTTTAAAAATCAATCATTCTCTCAGATATCCTTTCAGATTGGATAGTTTTAATGTGAAGGTTAACATCAGTGGAAAACAAAGCTTTAATTTTTTTTACCAAAACCCAGTATTATGTTTATTTCAATCGTTCACTAGATCCTTAGAAAAGCTTATTCACATTTGAGTTGATTCCGATCTGTAGTTTTTGTGTTTGATCGATTGCTGTTTCGAAATCTGTCCCATAGGCCACTGTCTTTAATTTCTGTCCGGTTACAACCGAAAATAACAAATAACGAATTTCTTACAGATACTGCCGATTTGCACTTAAGATTAGACACGTAGATTACTAGCTAACGGTCCAGATGAGGTCAACACTCGTCAAAACTTTTTTTGAGGTAAGTCGGGACGAGGCTGTGGCTCACGAAATACCCCTTAATAAGATATGTTAAATTGTTGTAATGTAAACAAAATTGAGTTAGGACCCACCAATGAAACCAATTTAGCGCCGTCAATTTGGATAATTTTAGCTGTTATTTTTCATTTTCGGGAATATTGATAGTCTAGTTTACCAGTCCGTTTTGCAAAATTTACCATGAACCTTACGTTATAAATTAAGATTTTATGCATGAACATCTATAAATAAAGAAAACAATTTGTCCTTTCGATAATCAATTTAGGCATTAATTCATCTTACCTTATTGACATTGTGCCTTATTGGAAAGGAACGAGACTTAAGAATTAAATTGTCAGCCCTTTTTTGTGATCACAAATGTAATACACTTTAGAATAGTATATTTATTGGCGTTTTGGTTTTACACTTTAAACAACAGTGGCACACGCGTCAGCGGTTCATCCAACAATATGGGAAACCACAAAACATGGCAACAAAATAATTTATATTTAAATCAAATAACATTCACTCTTCTTTTATTGGTAAATACTGTCCCGTATTTTTGTGTATTACATACTACATGTATACTCCATAGGCTCCATGTACTTACAAATCGATCACCCAAAATGTTGTGCCGTGAGTTCCCGGTTGCTTATTCCCTATTGTGCTACTATTACTGTGAAAGGTCCTGGGATTCAACGAGCGGGCATACAAACCAGATAGATATCGACAAGGCTGGAGACAATTACAAATTGGTATCGTATTGTAACCCTTATTGTAACACGACTGAACATCAGGATGTGGGAAAATTAATCAATAAATCCTCGGCGAAAATCCATTCAGGCCCCCCATTTCTTTGACCCACTCTCAAGTCATCGAACTATGGGTAATTTCCTTGGTATCAAAACCTACATCTGGCCGTCATTTGCATCACTAATTATACCTACATCGTGGACGAATTGGTACTTGGACGAATTGGTAGCCGGACGAGTTGGTTTTGGGACGATTTGGTACCACTGGACTAATTGGGTGGGAGAATTGGTTTTTGGGGACTAATTGGACTCAGATCTCTTACTAGTATGAATATAAACATCAGTAGCAGAGCTGAGAAACAATGCGTATACCAATGAATAATCGCTTGTGTGTGTGCAGAGCTGATTGGTTGCGCGGAATTTTTTAACATTCAGGCAGACGGTTTTCGGAAGTTCAGAATCACATTAATGCATTGCGCTTGCGTTTTGACCCTGTCAATCTCGTTTATGGCATGAATAATGCAACAGGAATGCGAACGAAGTGGTTCCAAAAGTGGTCGAACAGATAGTGGTCGAACAACTGACCATGTACGTCACAAAGTGGCGGGTCCTTGAAATTTCCATTTAGCGTGATAAGCGTTAATTAGTTCGGACTCTGCCACACGTGTGAGATGGACACTGTGTGCACAGTTTTCAAGGGGGGCCTGGTAGTCGGGATGTCAATGGAAAATTGAAGTTTGAGATGGGTTCAATTTCTATATAGAAAAAGATATTCTCTCTGCTTCTGTAGTAGAATGACATCAAGATCATCCTTGCAGGTTGGAGCGGATCAGTAGATATTAATTTTTATGTGCTCCACCATTTGCTAAGTTTCTGCGATTTGTGAAATGCAACAGGCCCATAAGGAAGTGCCTAAATTGCATATTTAGGGTTGTGAAAAAAATGCTATATAAATGAGGAACTGACATTTCTTTTGAAATATTTCCCTTCTACAGTGCTGGACAATCATTTTAAAACCAAAATAGCTGCCTTGGCCAGAGCCTATTTTTTATTTTGGCCTGGAGCAACAAGGGTTCTGTTCAATTTTACCAATGGAACCAGGCTATTGCTTCAGAAGAAAAATGACGAAGTCCAGTAATAAATATGCACAAATGATATACAAGCTTCATTAATGACTTTCATTTACATAGAACATTAAAAATTCAGTAACTGTGGTCAAACAGTGGGTAACATTCAAATATGCAGATGGATGCACATTTAATTGCCTCAAGTATAGTGTATCTCTGAAAAAATGACAATTAGATGCGTAAAATTAAAACACTGATTGCAATTGCGGTGTGATCCTAAATGCTTTGTGAAAAAATGTTTCAAGGAAAGTGTAATAATAATTTAAGCATTGTGAAATATACAAAGCACTTTCTGATTTTGCTGGAATGTTCAGTGAGGTCTCTCGAAGACAGAAAATGGAGCTTTACTGTAATGCATATTTTTTCAAAAAAGGGAGGATAAATGGAAAAATGCCCTCATCAGACATGAATTTTAGTCCATCTCTTCCTAAAAAGGGGTGGCAACGTCATATAAGTTGTGAAGATCAAACCGCCAATTTTGATGCAAAGATTGGTACATTACGGTGTCAACAGTTTGTCATTTAAATGATGGTGGGTCATGGGCACAATTTTGTGCCAGAGAGGAAAAAACAGGGACTTTGATAATGTCTATTTTCGACTGTATTCTTTGTTTATGGATTAATTTTACACAGAATTGATAGATAAAAAGGGCAAAATATATAAGCTATAACCTTTCCCCGAGCCTACAAACATATTTTCCGAACTTTAGAATGCAAAGAAATTGTTCAAAGTTTATGCCCTTGGGAGCATTCCACACAATTTGACAGTGCCGTTTTGACATCACTAATGGTAGAACAGATCAGATTTCCAAATAAACATTGCAAATTTTGCAGAAAACAAGTAACACTTGGACTTCATTTGTAACGGTTGTTAGGCTTTGAGGCAGTGCTCTTTCTCATGAATCTACTTTCAAGTATTATAAAGGCCAATTGGTAATTTATTTTTCTAGCTACTTCTGGTTCACCGAACGGTCAACGGCGGTCAGTGACGTCATTAAGTAGACTAGTGGCGCACTTCAGTAATAGCCTATCCAAATTCTAAAGCAGAAGTGTTTGTGTAAAGGTTAGAATATTTGTGCACGAGGTTCATTTATTTGTGTTGAAATTTTTGGGCAGTCTGACTTTGGACGCCTATGGTACTGGCATGATGGTAGTGGCTACATGTCATGGGTAGGGTGCATAATTTTGCACCGGCGTAGAACGAATGATGTTTTATCTACAATTATCAGATTGAACAGGACAAAAACACTTAAAAACAGTTAAACCATTACCTAAAGTACAACGTTCGTATCATTGGCTGTGCTTCATAGTAATTTACCATACTCCCAACATTTTCGCAATTTAGCCAAAAACCTTGCACCTTTTCCCCCCACCCCCGCCTCTCCCCGTGCCGCCCATATTTCAGTACCTCCTTATTGTTCTCGTGTATCTATTTGCATACGAGGCCGCTCTATTGGCTTTGGAGCCACCCATTCTGAAACCTAGCTCTCTAAGAATGAGATAATAATACAGAAATGGTTTATAAAGATTTGAAAATTCATATTTCGGTGTCTTCCAAAAGTTCCAGATTTACAAAAATAGTAATTTTTGAATAAAAATATATAATTGTACCTTAACATTTAGTTACATCTAATCTAAATATTGGAAAAAAATGTATATATTTTGATCAAAAATCGAAAGAGGATAATATGGGCGGGCGCCCAATACTTGTAGAAACAGAAGAAAAAAGGTCCATAGGCAACATCATTCATGTCACAGTTCACGGTAGCAAACAGTGATGCACGCACAAACTCATTTATTGGAATTTTGGTTTTAACGTCAGTTGCTCTGATTGTTAATTGGAATGTTTTGTCCTGGTTGTAGACAAAAAGTAAGTGTAAGCAAGGTGTCGGAAAGTCTTCAACTTCAAGCATTGCAACTTCAGAATCAAGCCTGAACAAACATGCTAGCTAGGCCCTAGCACTGTAGCATTTAGTCCCAAGCAAGGTACCCATTAGCACGATTCATCTTGCTCGGCACAGTCAATCATTTTCGGGAGTGTCTTGTTAGGCCACCCGTGGACGTTATTGACCCCATAACTCACTGAAAAAAGAAAACTGCTAATGCGTTATACGTATTGAATGTCGCCAGGCGGTACAGGTATTGTCCTCTTACTGATGGACGCACTACTAGCACTAACCCTGATAGCCAGGTGGTGCAGGAAGCCCATTTCCAGGGCCTATTTCCGGCAAAATTTGCCGACAATTGCATTAAATACTACAAATTACGATAACCGCATCATGTTAGTTTGGCTTTTATCGTAATAAATGGAGGGGGGTTAAAGTTAATGGACTAAATGGTTCTACAATAGGTCTCTCTTTTTCTTATTTGATGTTTTGTCAATTTCATATTAGGGTCAATTTAATAGCGAGGGCTAAGGAATAAAAAAAAAAAAAAAAAAAAAAAACGATAATCCACTAAAGTGCACTTTTAGTTCAGAAAATTACTAAAACTAGTTCCTAAAATTTAAAATTGCCAACTCCGTCTTGACCCCAAAGGTCGACCTTATTTTATTTCTTCACGGCCTGTGATGGTGGATGATATTTTTATGTCTAGATTTATACCACCCGCCTCACTCCTTCCTTCTTTTATTAACCTTCTTAACCCAAAACGACTAAAACCCCTCTTTTGCTGGTATAAAGTACCCCCAAAGAAAATCCCCTTTCTCGTCCTCCGGACGGGTAGATTAATTATTAATGTCACCTATTGAAAGCATTATATAATACTCCGGTTATACCCCACGTTCCATAGACAATCACTGTATAAAAGTATAGCAACGGGGGCTATAAAAGGAGTATATAATAGAGGGCCGAATTGAGCAGTCAAGATTATATTATAATCCTGTATTCTTTTTTTTACCCCCCGTTCATAGACATCGCTGGAGAAAAGGATAGCAACGGGGGGTATAACAGGCGTATATAATATAAGGGGCCGCTTAGCATCAAGCTATTCTACTTCCTGTTATACCCCACGTTCCATAGACAATCGCTGTATAAAAGAATAGCAACGGGGGGTATTAACAGGAGTATATAATATTGGGCCGCTTAGAATCAAGCTGATATTATATCATGTTATAACCCCCCCGTTCCCTAGACATCGCTGTTACAAATAATAGCAAGGGGGGTTATAACAGGAGTTATAATATGGTACGCGTAGCGTCAAGCTTATATTATACTTCTGTTATACCACCCGTTCCCTAGACAATCGCTGTATAAAAGTATAGCAAGGGGGGGTATAACCGGGAGTATGAATATAGCATCGCAATAAGAAGTTTAATTAATACCGTCCGTAGTACGAGAAAAGGGGATTTCTTTGGGGGGTAATTATAAAAGGCAAAAGAGGGCGTGTAGTAGTTTTGGGGGGTAAGAAAGAAGGTTAAAGAGGAAGGAAGGGGTGAGAGGGTGGTCTAAAATCGAGGCGACATAAAAATGTTTTAACACCACCGTTTCCATGGACCTTGCAAAATGAAGGAGAGTGAGCGGGTGGGGTAAAGATCGGGAGTGGAAGTATAGCCTAATCTACTAGAAGAAAAAAGGCAACTTTTCTAATATTTAGGGGTTTATTATTCTTTTACGGAATAAAGCGCTTTAATCCATTAAATCCGCTTATTCCGTAAAAATACGCGCTCCAATTAAATAAGGTGTATAGGCCTTTATAGCTCGTAACTTTAACTGTTAAGCACGCGTTGGTGCTTATTCCGATTTTTTTTAACAGCTTTTAAACCGCGAAAAAGTGTAAGGATATTGGTCTATCTATTTTCAGTAAGTAGGGGGTCAATTGTGCGTCATATTTGACGGGGCTTCAAAAAGATATTGCCAGTTTTTCAGTCTTAGTCTAATTTTGTCATTTTCATTTCTTACATTAGGCCGCCTGTACTATTGCTTAGACTCGCTTTACTGTTGTCCGTAGGGAAACAGACCCGAGCCTGCAGCGCGAGGTCTGGTGACATTTGGTATTACCCAAAGCTTTAGTTTTCTAGTCGCACGGTTCCGTAACGCTATATGGGAATGTGGTGAGGAAATGCTAAATTAGCAAGTTAAAAATTGGACTGTTGTAATAAAATTGAATTTAAAAAAAAATTAAATTAAAAAAATAAAAAAAGTTGAAAAAGTCGTAATTCGTTTAAATCAAGTGATTGAAATCAAACAATCCTGTCTGGAGATGGGCGAGGCTGCAGGGGTACACCCATCGACGTTGTCCTCAGCTCTTGCTCAGTTACAAACCCTCAGCTCAGCTCAGACCCACATAAGGACCGACCAGGATTTGATAGCGCATGTTTTGTTGACGTCATTTTATGTTTTTCATTTGACAGAGTAGCAGTCCTACTGAATAGGGTACACGGACTGTAATCACTAGACAATCTATATATTAATACGGTGGTCTGTCTTCTGTCCGTATATTATGTGTAATTACATACTACAGTATACTCCATAGGCCTACAGTACGTACATCGATCACCCAAAATTTGGACCGGAGTTTCAAGGTTGCTTAGTTCCCTAGTGCTTACTATACTGTGAAAGGTCGGGGATTTCAACGAGGCGGCATACAAACACGATAGATATCGGACAAGGCTGGAGACAATATACAAATTGGTATCGTATTGTAACCCTTATTGTAACACGAATGAACATCAGGAGGGGGAAAATTAATCAATAAAATCCCGGCGTAAAATCATTCAGCCATTTCTTGACCCACTCTCAAGTCATCGAACTTGGGTAATTTTCCTGGGTATCACAAAACGACAATCTGGACCGTCATTTGCATCACGTAAATATACTAATCGTGGACGAATTGGTACTTGTACGAATTGGTATGCCGCGGCGAGTTGGTTTTGGGACGAATTGGTACCTGGACGAATGGGTGCGGACGAATTGGTTTTGGGACGACTTGACTCAGATTCTCTTCTATTAGAATATTAACACGTAGCAGAGCTGAGAAACAATGAGTTCATACAAATGAAAACGCTTGTGTGTGGCAGAGCTGAATTGGTTGCGATTGGAACATGCAGCAGACGGTTTTCGGAATTCAGAATCCACATCAGCATTGCTCTGCGTATGACCCTGTCAATCTGTGTATGGAATGAATAATGCAACAGGAATGCGGACCGAAGTGTTTCCAAAAGTGGTCGAACATATTGTGGTCGAACCACTGACCCATTATTTGGACGGACAAAAGAGCGGGTCATTTGAAATTTCCTTTAGCGTATATAGCGTAATTAGTTAGGGACTCTGCACACGTGTGAGAGGGACACTGGCCCGTTAAGGTGTAGTAGGGATTGTCAATGAAAAATTGAAGTTTGCGATAGGTTCAATTTTATATAGAAAAAAAATTTCCCTTGCATTTGGAGTAGATGACATCAAGATCATCCGTGCAGGTGAAGCGGATCAGGAGATATTAATTTTTATGTGCCCACAATTGCTAAGTTTTCTGCTGAAACAAGGCCACATAGGGGAAACGTGACTAACTGCATATTTGTGTGTTGTGAATTGTAAATTGTGAGATTGTATTATATTAATTATGAGGAACTGAACATCTTTTGAAATATTTTCCTTCTAATGTGCTGGACAATCATTTAAACCAAAAATGTGCCTTGTGCAGAGCATATTTTTATTTGGCCTGAAACAAGGTCTCTTGTTCAAATTTTACCAAATGGACCAGGCTATTCAGAAAAATGACGAAGTCCAGCTCATTAATATGCACAAATGATATACAAAGCTTAATTACTGACTTTCATTTACATGAAGATTAAAAACATTCAGTAAATGTGGTCAAACAGGGGTAACTTGTCAAAATATGCGAGATGAGATGCACTTTAATTTCTCAAGTATAGTGTACTCTGAAAAGAAATGACAATTTGTATGCGTAAAACACTGAATTCAATTTGCGGTTGTGATCCTACCATGCTGTGAAAAAATGTTTCACAGGAAAGTGTGATAATAATTTAAAGATTTGAAATATACAAAGCACTGTTCTGATTTTTGCTTGAATTTTCGTTGATCTTCTCGAAAGACAAGAAAAATGGAGAATTACTGTAAATGCATTATTTTTTTCAAAGGGAGGAAATTTTTAAATGGAAAACTGCGCCCACAGACATGAATCTTTAGATCATATTCTTTCTAAAAAGGGGTGGCAACGTCATGTAAGTTGTGAAGATCAAACCGCAATTTTGGATTCAAAAGATTGGTAACATAAGGTGCAACAGTGTCATTTAAATGATGTGGGTCCAATGGGCACAATTTTGTGCCAGAAGAGGAAAAACCGGGACGTTATAAGTCTCAATTTTAGACTTTAGTTCTTTGTTTATGGATTTAATTTTTACCCAGAATGATAGATAAAAGGTTTCAAATATATAAGCTAAACCTTCCCCTAGCTACAAAAAATTTTTCCTGAATTTAGAATGCCAAGAAATTGTTCAAAGTTTTTCCCTTGTGGAGCATTCCACACAATATGGAAGTGCCATTTGACATCCTACTGGTAGACAGATCAGATTTCCTCCAAAAAACATTGCAAATTTGGCAGAAAACAGGGTAGCACTTTGACTTCATTTAACTGTGTTATGCTTTGGAGCAGTGCTCTTCTAATGGAATCTACTTTAAGTATTATAAAAGGCAATTGGTAATTTTATTTTTCTAGCTACTTAGGTTTCACCGAACGGTCACCGGCGGTCATTGACGTCATTAATTAGATAGTGGAGGCACTTCATTAATTAGCCTAATCCAAATTTCTAAAGCAGAGAAGTTTTGTAAGTTGATCACCAAATATGTGCACAAGGCTCATTATTTGTGTTTGAAAGCATTTCTGACCGTTGACGCCTATGGTACTGGATGGACTGGTAGTGGTACATGTCATGGGTAGGGTGCATAATTTTGCACCGCGTCGACGACTGACTGTTTTATCTCAAAATTATCAGATTGAACAGTACAAAATCACTCCAAAACGTTAACCCATTACCTAAAGTAAACGTTCGGTACATTTGGTGTGTTCATAGTAATTACCATCCTCCACACTTTTCCGGCAATTTAGCAAAAAACCCGTTGGCACTCCGCCTCTCCCCGTTGACGCCATCTTCCAGTACCTTCCTTATTGTTTTTTTTTTTTTTTTTTTCGTTATCAATCTATTTTAGCATACGGGCGATCTCTGTGGATTTGGAGCACCCATTCTGAACCTAGCTCTCTAAGAATGACGATAATAATACAGAAATTGGTTTTATAAATGATTTGAAATTCAATATTTCAGTGGTTTCCAAGTACATAGTTAACAAAATATACCTTTTGAATAAAAATAATATATGTTACCTGAATTCATTTAGTTTCCATCAAAAAAAAATTTTAAATATTGGAAAAAATTGTATAATATTTTGATCAAAAATCGAAAGAGGATAAATTATGTGCGGCCCCAAATTGTATAAACAAGAGAAAAAAAGTCCATAGGCCACAAATTCATGCACCGTCAACGTTAGAAAAAGTGATGCACGCACAAACTCCATTTATTGGAATTTTGGTTTTAACGTCCGTTGCTCTGATTGGTTTAATTGAATGTTTTGTCCTGGTTTGTAGAAAAAGTAAGTGTAAGCAAGTAGAAAGTTTCAACCTTCAAGATGCAAGATTCAGAATCAAGCCTGAACAAACATGCTAGCTAGGCCCTAGCCACTGGAGCATTTAGTCCCAGCAAGGTACCCAGTAGCCGATTCATCTTGCTCTTCACAGCAATCATTTCGGGAATGTGTCTTGTTAGGCCACCCGTGCGTTATTGACACCCTAACTCACTGAAAAACGAAACGCTATGCGTATACGTATGAATGTCGCGTCGCCAGGCGGTGCAGGTTTCGTCCTCTTACTGATGGCCACTACTAGCACAACCCTGATTAGCAGGTGTGCAGGAAGCCCATTTCCCGGGCTTATTTCCGGCAAATTTGACGACAATTGCATCACATACCTACAAATTAGGGAATAAACCGAATCATAGTAGTATTGGGCTTTTTCCGTATAAATGACGGGGGTTAACAGTTATGCATGTAAATTGGTTATTACCATAGGTCTCTCTTTTTCGTATTGGATGTGTTTTGCAATTTTCCATTTTAGGGTCAATTTGAATAGCGAGTGCTACGGAATAAAGCGCCGACTCCACTAAATTGCACTTTAATTCCGTCAAAATACTAAACTAGTTCCTAAAATTTAAAATTGCCACTCCCGATCTTACCCCACCCGGTCCGACTTTATTTCTTCACGGCCCATGATGGTGGTATGAATATTTTAGTTACTAAAATATAAAACAGTCTAGATTTTATTACCACCCGCTAACTCCTTTCTCTTTCCTAACCTTCTTACCCCCCACAACTACTAAACCCCTCTTTTGCTGGTATAAATTACCCCCAAAAGAAATCCCTTTTCTCGTCATTCCGACGGGTGTTAATTATTCAATTCGTCACCTATTGCAAGCATTATATAATACTCCTGTTATACCCCCCGTTCCATAGACATCACCGTATAAAGTATAGCAAGGGGGGTTATAACAGGAGTATATAATATGGCCGCTTAGGCATCAGCTTATATTATACTCCTAGTTATTGCCCCCCCCCTTCCATAGAACAATCGCTGTAAAAAAGTATAGCAACGGGGGTATACAGGATTATATAAATATGGGCCGCTTAGCATCCAGCTTATATTATCTCCTGTATACCCCCCCGTTCCATAGCCAATCGCTGTATAAACGTATATCAAGCGCGGGGGTATAACGGAGTTATAATATAGGGCCGACTTAGCATCAGCTTATATTATACTCCTGCTACTCATCCCCCAACCCCCCCGTTCCATAGACCAATCGCTGTATAAAAGTTAGCAAGCGGGGGGTTAACAGGAGTTATATATAGGTCCGCTTAGCGTCGAGCTATTATACTCCTGTTAGAACCCCGTTTCCAAACAATCGCTGTATAAAAGTATAGCAACGGGGGGTATAACAGGAGTATATAATATAGGTCCGCTTAGCGTCAAGCTTATATTATATCCTGTTTACCACACGTTCCATAGACAATCGCTGTATTAAAAGTTATAGCAACGGGGGGTATAAAAGGAGTATGTAATATAGCATCGACAATAAGAAGGTTTAATTAATACCCGTCCGTAGGACGAAGAAAAGGGGATTTTTTGGGGGTAAATTTATAAGCCAAATAGGGGCTTAGTAGTTTTGGGGGGGGGGTAAGAAAGAAGGCTTAAGAAGGAAGGAAGGAGTGAGCGGGTGGTAGTTATAAAATCGGACATAAAATGTTTACCACCACCCGTTTCAGGGACCATTGCAAAATGAAGGGAGGGGGGGTGGGGTAGATCGGGGGAAGTGGAAGTATAGGCCTAAAATCCTACTAGTAAGAAAAAGGCAACTTTCTAATCTTTAGGGGCGTTTATGATTTCTTTAAGGAATAAGCGCATACTCCATTAAACGCTTTTATTCAGTCCAATCCGCGCTCCAATTAAATAAGGCTATAGCATTCGTACTTTTAACTTTTAAGCACGCGTGCTTTTATGCCGTTATACAGGCTTTTTAAACCGCGGAAAGTGTAAGGATATTGGTCTATCTATTTGTCAGTAAGCTAGGGGGTTCCAATTGTGAGTCCTATTTACGGGGGCTTCAAACAAGATATTGCCCTTTTTCAGTCATGAGGTCTAATTTTGACTTTTTCATTTTTGTACCATAGCCGCCTTTTTTACATGCTTAGACTCGCCTTTGTCCGTATGGAACCAGACTCGAGCATGCCAGCGCGAGGCTGGTTGTGACATTTGTATTCCCAAAGCTTTAGTTTTCTAGTCTCACGGTTCCGTAACCCTATGGGAGATTTTGGTGAGGAAAATTGCTAATTTTAGCAAGTAAAATTTACTTGTCTGTAATAAAATGAATTTTTTAAAAAAAAATTCGTAAATTAAAAAAATAAAAAGTTGATATAAAGTCAGATATTGTGTTTAATCAAGTGATTTAAATCAAAACACAATCCTGTCTGGAGATGGGCGAGGCTGCAGGGGTACACCCATCGACGTTGTCCTCAGCTCTTGCTCAGTTACAAACCCTCAGCTCAGCTCAGACCCACATAAGGACCGACCAGGATTTGATAGCGCATGTTTTGTTGACGTCATTTTATGTTTTTCATTTGACAGAGTAGCAGTCCTACTGAATAGGGTACACGGACTGTAATCACTAGACAATCTATATATTAATACGGTGGTCTGTCTTCTGTCTGTGTGTCTGAACCCGCGTCTATTTTCTCGGAGACGAGGGTCGCACGGTCCTGAAAACTTGTGGGCGGGTTGCCCCTTGACCGAACGAAGACCCGAGTTTGGAGTTGTTTTAGTGATCAAAGGCCATCGGGGGTCATTCGAGGTCAAAAGAGGTCAACGGACCGCGCATTATTTGCTAGGAGGACCGGGGTTGCATGTTCCTGAAACTGGTGGGTGGGTGCCCTTGATCTTCCGAGAGTACGAGTGTAGTGGTTAGGGTGGATCAAAGGTCATCGGGAGGGTCATCAGGTCAAAATGTTTCAAAATGGGGTAAAACATTGGTGTATGGACATTGAAACTGGATGGTGGGGTCGATTTTTGATTCCGAAAATTGTGAAGGTTTCCCGACAGGTACTTAGGGGTCATTCAAGCTCAAATAGGTTAAAACGTGGTTTCTCGGGACCGACGTTCGCCGTTACTGAAACTTGTAGGGTGAGGGCTCTTGACAGTCCGAAGACAGAGGTGTATGGTTAGTGGATTAAGGGTCATCCGAGGTCTATTCAAGGTCAAATGAGTCAAATGGGTAAAGTTGGTGTATCCAGACGAAACTTGGTGGGCGGGGGTCGATTGTTGATGCCCAAAATTGTGAAGGGTAACGACAAGCTCAGGGGTCATTCAAGGTCAAATGAGGTGTTAAAGTTGTTTCTCGGAGACCGAAGGGTCGGGACGTTCCTGAAAACTTGTGGGTGAGGTCTCTTGACCGTCCGAAGACAGAGGTTGTATTGGTTAGTGGATTAAAGGTCCATCAGGGGTTCATTCAAGTTCAAATGAGTCAAAGGGAGTAAACTTTGGTGTATCCCGACGAAACTTGGTGGGCGGGTTTGCCCCTTGACCAAACGAAGACAGAGTTTGTATGGGTTAGTGGATCAAGGTCATCGGGGGTCATTATGAGGTCAAAAGAGGTCAAATAGCCGCGTCAATTTTCTCGGAGACCGAGGGTCGACGTCCTTGAAACTTGGTGGGTGGGTGGCCCCTTGACATACGAAGACCGGGTTGGTATTGGTTAGTGGATCAAAGGTCATCAGGGGAATTCAAGGTCAACAGAGGGTCAAAATGGGGTAACCGTTGGTGTATTGGACATGAATCTTGGAGGGTGGGGTGATTTTTGAGGCCAAAAATTCTCTTGAAGGTCACGACAAGTCATCAGGGGTCATTCAAGGTCAAATGAGGTTAAACGTTTGTTTCTCGGGGACCGAGGGCCGCCGTACTGAAACTTGGTGGGTGGGTGCCTCTTGACCGTCCGAGACCGAGGTTGTATTGGTTAGTGGATCAAAGGTCAAGGAGGTCTTCAAGGGTCAAAAAAGGTAGATAAAGGGGGTTGTAAAATTAGGGTATGACATGAAAACTGGGAGGGTGGGGTTCGATTTGAGCCGAATTTTTTGAAGGTCACGAACAAGGTCATCAGGGGTAATTCAAGGTCAAAGAGGGTAACGTTTGTTTCTCAGGAGACCGAGGGTCGCAACGTTCCTTCAAACTGTTGGGTGGGGCCTCTTTGACCGTTCGAAGACCGATGGTGTATTTGGTTAGTGGATTAAAGGTCATCAAGGGGCATTAAAGGTCAAATGAGGTCAAATGGGGTGTAAATGTTGGTGTATGGACATGAAAACTTGGAGGTGGGCGATTTTTGATGCCAAAAAAATTTAAAGGTATGACAAGGTCATTGGGGTCATTAAAGGCAAAAAAGAAGGTCAAAGGGGTAAACTTTGGTGTATCAAGACGAAACCTTGGTAGGAAGGGTTGATGGTTGAGCCAAAAAAATTTTGAAGGTCCACGACAGGTTAATCAGGGTCATTTCAAGGTAAAATGGCCGGTCAATGGAGTAAATGTTGGTGTATGGACATGACAACTTGGAGGGGGGGGATTGTGCATGCAGAAAAAAATGTTAAGTCACGCCAAGGTCTTCAGGGGTCATCAAGGTCCAAGGAGGTCAAATGGAGTAGTAAATTTGTTTGTCGGGACATTTTGCAAACTTGGATGGTGGGTTGGTTGTTGATGCCAGCAATCTGAAGTAACAACAAAGGTCATCAGGGTCAACGAGGCAAATTGGGTAAACTTTGGGGGGTTTGTTTAAAAAATCCAGACGAAATGGTGGGTGGTGGCTATGATGATGCCAAAAATGTAAAGGTCTTGACGAGGTCATCGAGGGTCAGTTCAAGGTCAAAGGCACGGCGAAACCTGAGGGTCATTCCTGCCAGGTGATCGCGAAACCCACTTGATCGCGAACACAGGTGAGTTGTTTTTTGTTTGTTTCGCGGAACCGGGGACGCCTTAGTATGTTATAAACAAGATAAAGGCCACTGAATTTGAGATGGTCACTCGTCCATGGGTTTCACATTTTCTGAATAGCTATCAACGGCATCAACAAGGGGCATAGTTGGAAGTGCTGCTTGTTTATGTGTTTATCATGATTTTACAATGCACAACTTCTTTTTCCTTGATTTGTATGAAATTGAGCAAGTGTAATTCAGTATATGTGACAACTTGAACGTAGTAGTCACAACTAAAAGTGATTTTTCATGATACTATTTTAGGCAATACAGCATGTAAAAAACTAACTTACAGGCCCAGTAGACATAGGGTTGTGTTTTTCATACCCTGGCGTCAATCTGAGAATAATCTTTATTATAAACACTTTTCTTATGTAGGTTCAGATTAAAAAAATATGAATTTGGACTTGGAAATTAATTGGACTAATTACAAAAGCCCACTAATTAAAATTAAAAATTATTCGTATTCAGAGTCAATTGACTGAGTTTCACATATGCACTCAATAGTTGTGTAGTGTCTGTGTCTTGCAATTCTCCGGGAATTGTTTTCAAATGGGGTGGGCGGGGGGCGGTCTTATTGCACAAAAGTGCAAGTATTAAATTTTACCCAAGCCAAAATATGGAGACACCCTTAACATAAAACGAACTAACTGTATAAAAAATTAAAAATTCAAGCAATAACCCCCCAGTGGCGGCCCGCCAGGGCGGGGGCATGGGGGGGCAATTGCCCCCCAAATTTTTTCTTGCCCCCCAGTTTGCCCCCTGGTCGAAAGGAAAAATGAAGGATTTCGGGCAAAAATCAGTGATGTGGGGCCAAAAACAAGGCGATTGTGGGCCAAAATTGGTGAAAATTCCAAATTTTTCATATTTTGACCCCACCAGAAGAATTTCACTTGGCCCCCCAAGATTTCACTTTGCACCCCAGGAAAAAAGAGGGCTGGTGCGCCACTGAATAACCCCCTGTAAATACCCCTAAAGATTTTACACACAAAAAAATAGTTATTAAAAACCCTGCAAAAAAAGAATGATTGTTAATTGGCATGTGCTTTTCACTTGAGTAGTGGATGTTGAGTACAGTGAGTATGGGGAGAATTGTGTAAAGCATTCAGGTGGGCACAATCATAAGGTATTTTGTTCAAATTATTGACGGAATTTAAGCTCCAAGTATTGACAACAATAACATAGTTTTAAAACCTCTCTTGGATGAATTGTAAATGCTACTTTGCTTACTAGATAAAAGCAGTTGTAAATAACAGCTGTAGGTGTGTCCATTATCTCATCATTCAGAGATTTACTGATAAAATGATTGTGTGCACCTAGTGAATCAGCATTGTATTTCAAGAAGCTAAGTGGTAATCAGAGCTGTATTTTAAGGTCATGGCCACTGCAGAGCCACTATTGCAGGGACTTTAATTAAAGGAATTCTGGCATAAGTCTATGCCACATAATAATGAAATATCCCTACCAGAAAAAAGCGTACCAGATGGTTTTCATGGTCATTGGAGTTATCCTTGCGAAAAAAAATCCAGATTATTCCGAAAAATGTCACGACTGTACAAAACAATCATGGAAGCTGCCATCTTGATTCCCTGTGCTACTTATTTACAACGCCACACGACAATACCGAAACAGAAGCAGCGAAAATATATCACGCTGGCTCCTGTTTCGTTTTTAAAAAAGCTTTCACAAAAGCTACAAAAAGACATTGTACCCATGGCAAAACAGTGTACCAAAGAGATGGAATTGAATAAAAAATGTGGACTTAGCCGTGGCACGGAACCAGTGGGGGGGCAGGGGGGGAAGCTGCCCCCCGGACACCAAAAATGGGGAAAATCGGGAAGGGGAGCAAAAAAGGGAAGGAAAAAAGGGAGAAGGAAGAGAAAAGAGAAAGAAAAAGAGGAAAAGAGAACGAAGAAAGGGAAAAAGAAGAGGGAAGAAGGGAAAAGAGAAAGAGGGAAGAAAGAAGGGAAAAGGGTGAAGGTTGCACAGGCTGAGTCTACTCGGCGAGCTAGCGAGGCCGGAAAAATTGGCGCCTGACAATAGGAGGAGGCGGAAACTTCTTGAGTCTTGCCCCCCGGAGGCTCGTCTTGGTTACGCCCTGGAATTTAGGTTTAAGTAAAACTATAAACAATAATTCAAAATCAGGGAATATAAAACCCTGAAAATCTATGTTGATAGCATGTGTTGATGATACTTGCAAATCTGTTTTTGTAATGGCAGTTCAATGCATTATTCAAATTGCAAGGCTTCCGAATTGGAAACTCATTTCAAAACTTTCGAGGGTAGTACGGGGGGGGGGGGGGGGGATAGATAAGACTAGTCTATTTCAGTAATAAAATTATATTTGTTCAGTTTATACTTAGGATTGTCTCCATATTTTGAGCTGTGGGTTTCAATTTTTTTGACATCAGATTGTTCATCATGCTACAGGCACGTATACAAGAGAAGCTACGAAGATGGGATTTTGGTGGGTGGGATTTGAAACTGGGACCCCTGGTGCCCAGTCACAGGGATGGATAGCCATGAGGGTTGGTCTCGGAACCCGGCCAGCATTTCGTGCCCATACTGTGTTGTTGTACATACAATGATTATTGCACATTTTGGACTTAGTGCATTTTCGAGCCTCATCTAATGTGGTTTAGTGAGTATTGGCCATGATAGGGTTAAATTGTCAGGATGCGATAGGTATATTGGAGGAATGCCATAATAATTTAGTGTTTTCTTACAACTGACTATTTTTCTTTTCTCGTTCTTAAACTACAGGGATTTCCCATGGGATTGTCTTAATCCGGGTACCCTATGTTACTATTCCATTCTACTACCAGCAACCATACCAGTTGCAGCAAACATTTATATTCATCAAATGGATGGGATTCAAGTTCTTCAGACACAACTGACTGTAACTACCGCCACATGCCTTCAAGTTGAAGGTAATTGGGTGAAGTTGTAGCCTCACAAATTAAATATTTGTGTCACAATTCACCATCCATTTGAAATCTGAGCCCATTGTAGAGAGAGACATTGAGATTTCCAGAAAAATACATCCATTTTTTTGTAAATGGGTTCTTTAAACATTTAGAATACTATCCAATGCACTGGATTAGATCTCACCTGAAGTGAAAAGTCAAAAATGCCTGTTTTATTAAGGTACAACGAGAGACTTGAGAGGCCACCCAAAAATTGTGTAATAATAGTAGAGGTGGGATATAGAAGGTCAATGTTCAGATCACTTCGAACACAGGCTCATATGATTACTTTAAGACCATGATCCCACTTTCGAAGAGAAAAAAATGAAAAAAAAGTGCGAAAAAACCAGGGTGCCCATCGAAAAAATCCAAAAATGGCCGTCAAATGTCAAAATTTGCATTTTTTGACCCTAACTCAATTATTCTTTGTTCAATTTGCTTAAATGTGTTGGCAATACCCATGTTTTTGGGGTATTAGGAATCATTGCTATGCACACTTTCATCACACAATTTCCTTTCGTTTTCTTGGAAAAGCCATTTTTGCTTAAAATGGAGCTCTGAGGGCGCGTCCCATAAAATGCGCATCAATGATATGGGGATTTTAACATTCAAAAAGATGGGAAGAGCGTTTTATTATGAACGTTTGCTAAAATTGACTTGCGTGTTTGAGGTTTTGCAACTGTAGGCTTGTTATTGTCATAAAAATGGCCTCCCATTGAAAACATTACATGTAAGAAAGTTCGTTTTTGACCCCTGTGATTCCAATGAGAGTGTTTAGTCAAATTTTAAATTGATGCACAGGGAAATGGTTAAGTGTTACAAGCTCTAATCTTCAGAAAATGGATGAATCACCAATTCTGATGATGGCCCATCCCCTTAATTGTAAAACTTTTCATATGAATGTACTTTTGGGAAAGCGCCTCGCAGTCATTTTAGGTAAAACT
Organism: Ophioderma brevispina; assembly: GCA_023653785.1. Classification (NCBI taxonomy): domain Eukaryota; kingdom Metazoa; phylum Echinodermata; class Ophiuroidea; order Amphilepidida; family Ophiodermatidae; genus Ophioderma; species Ophioderma brevispina. The sequence continues at coordinate 40,531 of JAMKCH010000894.1, read as the reverse complement.
GCCATAACGAGGCAAACGAAATGTCGTGCGTGGCGATAGAGAAGTTGCATGGAATGATTTTTTGCAGGCCAAAACATGGGGTATTGCACAAAAAATGAAGGTGATTAAACAAAAGCTTTTCAAGTTATGGTCAAAATATGATGTTTGGCCAATTTGGAAGCCCATTTTGGAATTTTCGTCGGGGAACCTGGTTTTTTGCCACTTTTTAATTTTTTTTTTGAAAAGGGGCTAAGCACATTATTAAGTTTTTGTTTTTTTTTTTTTATCAGATCCGGAACCATTGTACTTGGGCTAGAGAAATGTCTTAGAAGAGGAGAGAGAGAAAAGGTGATTTGATTTGATTATATTACAATATTTTGAAATAATATTTTTACCCCCCAAAAAACATTTATAAGCTTTATTCTTTCAGATGGGATATTTTTTTTCGATGGCAAAGGCTTTACATCAAGGCAAAAATCAGTACTTGTGATTTTTTTTGGACCCCTGATATGTGAAATCTCTTGTTGCACCTTTAAAAAAAGGATAATTTTCTGTTGTCCAAGCGTACTTCACCATAGGGCTGATTAGGACAACAGGCAAGTTCAAAGATTAGTTTGTGGTTTTCATTTCTACTTGTGTGTCCAATAAACCTCTTAAACATTCTCAATATGTGAATACAGCCAATTGATTTCAAATTTTTCTTCTTGTGTCCCTTTAAGGGCATTTCGTGATCCACAGCTTTGTTCCCCTGACTTAACTAAAAAATGTTGAGATTTTAATCCATGTGTGCCCAATCTTATGTGCAAATTCGGTCGCATCTGTAAGAAATTGGCAATTTTGTATTTTCTGTCCATAAACAGATAGAAATTACAGCACAGTATGGGACCGTGGGACCTATGGGAAACGAGCATTTGCTCATAACACAAAACCGCAAGATCGGGATCAGCTCAAATTTTGAGAATAAGCTTTTCTCAAAGATATCAAAGTGAATAAAACAAGGTGCTGAAATCACGAAATGCCCCTTTAAGCCTAGTGTACAAACATGCCAATAAAGTGTGGGTGTGGACATATTTGGGTGATATCCCCACAAGCTAAAATTTTGTTCTTTTCTGAGACTGCCCATCACTCCAAATTTATCTTTATGCATTAAAGCTAATATCTTTGCAATTTATTCCCCTAAATTAGCCCATCACCCGAAAGCATTGTAAGAATTATGTCCATCAAACTGGTTCATTTTAACACTGATAAAATTAACACTAGATAAAATTAAGTTTACACACAACTACTTTCAGAAATAGGACATTTTTTAAAAATTAAGGTGTGTATTTTTTTTCAGCTTCACAACCCCTTTGAGCCATGTACCCTAACCCCCATGTACCCTTGCCCAAACTAAAGTTGTATCTCCCCTGAGGAATATAAGTATAATTAATGCAAATGAACAGTCTATGAGGGTATAGTACTTGGTTTGGGGTGGACTTACGATATATATTAGGTGTGTTTTGGTCAAGACTCCATTTTACAATTTACCATTCAAGAGTTCTTCAGACCCCAGTTCAAGCATGTTCCAGTTCTTTAGAATCCACTCTTAACTTTTAAGTCCAAAATTTGGGGAAATAATTTGGTATATTTTACACAGGGTCAGGCACTGGACATTTGTTTCATAGCCGCCATATTGAATTTTTAACTTAATCTTAGATTTACTGCCTATTTAAACAAAGGGACAATTTTGTCTTCAATTTTTTAAGTCTATAAGTAATTGTTATACAATTATCTTTCATACAAGACATGTTAAATCCATGGCTTCGACATAGTTATCTTTTTCTCACCATGTTTTTAACTACCAATATGCATTACACTTCATGGCCGCCATATTGGATTTTTTGGCTGAATTTCTGTCAATTCCATAGTTTTGCTGCATTTTTAAACCAATGGTCAACCTTTTCAATCTATGAAGTTTCTAAGCAATAATACAATTATCTTTCATATAAGACATGTTAAGTGCATGGCTTCGACTTAATTTATCTTTTTCTGTTGATACTGTTAAAAGTGGTGAACCGTCTATGTACACCAACAGCTGTGTTTAGCTCTACAACCTCAATTTACCCTCACATTGCTATAAAGCTGTATGTAGTTGAGTGGTGTAACACCGGAATGTGTGTGTCATTGGTTTGACAGTCAAAAGCCAAGGTTGTATTCGCTCTGCACGGTTTTGCCATTTGCGGGGAGAGCATCGGACTGGCAGCAATATGAATGGAAGCACTTACGCAATAGTTCGATCAGGTTCGATTCTGTCTAAACAAAACAAATGGCCTTGCAAGAGGTGAATGCAATGCTATATATAACACACTCATCTAGTTCTAGGCTCTCCAAGCAAATGGCAAACCGTGCAAAGGGAGAATTGAGGTCAACATGCATTTAGCTAGGTGAACATTTCCTTGTAATTTGGCATTATTGTCAGTGTAATTGAAGTTGGTACTTAGTAATGTTCAAGCTCTTGTTTACATTTTCAAAGTATGGAATGTACCGTCTCTTCGAACATGATGAACCACATTACACTGTAATGCAATACCATGTTTTTCTCCAACAACATTTAGAATGCTTCAATTTTACTTCCAGATGAATCTCACGCAGAGAGCATGCATCTTTTCAGCAAGTGCAGACAAAGGGCAAGGACAAATACAATCCCTTCTGGAGTTGTGCACCAAGAAAATTGTGCAAGATCACGCGACCACACGAAACACTCTGAAACTTGTTCCACGTGACCTTTTTCAGAGCTTCTTGGTGTCTGCCCTCATACATGAGCGGCAGTTGTGTGTTAAGGTATGTAAAAATAAAGTAGGTAATCATTAATCTAATAGTTAAGGTACAAAGACACAACAAAGATCAGAAGTTGATATAAAAAGACACCTTATGGTTTTCTAGAGGGCCTGCTTCTGGTATCCTGTTAACCAGTACTACCAGTTCCATGGGCCCGGTAACTGTCTAAATAAATATTGAGCAAAATATTCTGAGTGTGGGGATACGAGCAGACCAAAGACAAGCAAGTAAAAGGAAAGCAGATCGAAGTATAAAAATTACTTTGCACTGAGCACAACCGTAATTGAACAAAAGAACCTCCAGAACAAATGTGACATGTTACATCCAAAGGTACTTTTATGTTGACTGCAACATATTATAGTAATGCAGTGATTTGCTAATCCAGAGCACCAGGGTTAGGGTATGCCGTCAAAGTCGAAGGGTAAGGGGGGTGGTTGCCACCCAAGGATATTTTATGATGCATTTTTTGAAAATATTATGCACAGTATGGCTCTAAAACTCTATGTTTATGTAAAACTCGCCAATTGCCATCATTAGAGCTGAAAACCGCATGAAAATCTCATTCCTTAGCGCAAAATTGGATTTTCGCCTATTCTGTGGAAAATGCCAATTTTCCGACTCGCGGACTTGATGACGTCATTGTGACGTCATACTAGGTATGTTCGTACTTATTTTGATATCAATGGAAAGAGGAGGACCATAGCTATCCACTGGTATCAAAATCATAAGCATCGGGTGCTTTATAACAAATTCTTGAATGGGGTGGTAAGACGAGGGTTAATTGTTGTTATGCCTAGTGTTTTTGGTTTCTCCTTGCCTTTTCCTTGCCTTTTGGTATGCTTGTATTCCCACAACAAATACGCTAGGGTGGGCTGGTGTAGTGGCTCATCCACTCGCCTTTCACCAATGCGGCTCGGCTTCAATTCCCTGTGGAGCCAGTGTTGTATGTGAATTTGGTGCCGATCCATACCCGTCCTCTACAAGAACTTTGGTTTCCTCCTGCATCAAAATCAGACTTCTTCCCATAAAGCATTCCTTGTCATTCTGGATTTACTCCTTGTGTTGTAGCAGCCTAAGGCTCTCCACAGTGGCGCCCTGAGCACTTCGGTGGATTTGTGGCTTGTTATAAGAATTAAATATTATTATTATTGATCAACATTGGGAGTGTGGTACAAATTATTATTACATACTTCTATTGCTTGTTGCTTCCAAGTTCATATTCTGCTTCTTTTTTCTCCTTATTGTTTTTATCTCATTGTAATATCAGGAAATCATTACCCAGTGGCCATACAGAGTATTGAACTTGAAGGCACTGATGCCAAAACTTGATGATGTTAAATGTAAAGTGTGCACTGGTAGGCAATGGGAATTTTCAACAAGATCTTACATAGATGGACTGTGCATTATGATTGCAGTGGGATTCCAGCAACAGATACAACACAATGGCAAACTTCAAGTATTAGACATGACTTGTTTAGGTAATTAAGCTTTTCCACTTCTCACAAGATACAAGAAAAGAACAGAGGAAATTAAAGGGATTAACAGCGATTTGTTAATCCAAAACATAAAAAAAATCATCAAAATTCCATATTTTTATATTTTTTTTACTGACATGGATATGCGAACATAACCTGCAAGTGGTTGGCTTGAAATCTGTGTATTAAAGACAAGGCAGTACTTTTTATCTGATTCTGTAATTTCTATACTTGCGTATCAAAATTCCGACTTGAGATCAAAAAAGCCTTTCCCGGTGAATATCACTGATTTTCAGCGTGATATTGTGCACCATGATCAATACAGTTTGACCTCAAACACAAACATTACTGATTTTTGTTTATTCTGTACTGGTGTAAACCACAATCAGCTGTTTAGTGTAGATTTTGAGACGTCGTCTCTGTATGTCTATTTGCTGGAGATGGTATAACAAATTTCTTCAAATACCTCATTTTTTCACTATTTGGTGGTTTGTTTCTACATTAAAGCAGTTATATGGAATTGTACACACTTTATAAGTTAAAAAATGCATTTCCACATTTTTTTTATCCTCTCGCATTATCGCTGCTAATAATCCCTTTAAGCTATGATCTAGGATCTTTCTGTTGAAGGACAATGCACCAGTTCAAGTGGCAGTATCTAAAGGCCACATGCCTTACCAGATCTGGCTTCTACCTGTTTATCCCAACATTTAGATTTGAAATTCTTAATTTTAAATTGCCTTGAATGAAAATCTTTCTAAGATAAAGTGTATAATGTTCGTATGTATTTGGGTGAGATGGGCGCAATAAGATGGTGGTGGTGGTGGTGGTGGTTGACATTGTATATGTTCAGTTCTACAAAGTGAAACTGTTCTCAAAATGTTTTGATTTGTAACAATGAAAATTGTCAACAGGAATTGACTCAAACGAGCAGGAGTATTTGATCATATCAGGTTGCTCAATTTGTGATGAACAACACGTACACTTTGAACAACAGGTGGCTCAAAGAAGATATCCAGTATTTACTTCAACATTTGTTGACATTAGTTTTATTTTCTGACATGTCAAATTGTCAACCCATGAAAGTGTATTTTGATAACAGCAACTTACACAGCATGCACACACACATAAACACTTTCTATTCGTACAATCTACACATACACGTAAACACATATATGCACACAATCGTGAATACAAATAATTAACTGTTGTCCAATGCAGTGCATCCATAGCTTTTACTAGGAGAACGATAAATTAAGTTTTTCCCATTCGTTCTTTTAAGTTTGCTGTCATTTTAGTCCATTGCGTGGTGAGAAACAAGGAGCAAAAATTGGGTTGTACGGCAAAGCTAGAGAAGAACCTGCAGGTAACAAGAAGAAAAACAAGGCATCAAGTAAGCTGATCAGTTATATTAGCTACATGTACATGTATTGTTGTGCAAAAGTAGTGTCCTACTAGTACACATATTCATCAATAAGAGTGCAGGCAAAAGTCAGTCCTGGATGGGTGCTTATTTCTCTCAATTTTAAATAATTTTCCACATGTGTGTTTGTTGTGTGTATATCTGTGGTGGTGTATACAGCCTGTCTCAAAAAAAGTGGTACATCAGAAAAAAAAATTGGTTAAATATGAAAAATTTCAAAAGAAGTCATTCTTACTGGCACACATTAAATAATAAAAGAACCCAGGCTTCCAATTGTGTTTGTTTCATCTTATGTTGCTTTTGTCAATCCAGAGAATTAATTCAAATTGAGTGCGATACACCAGAATCGATTTGTGCCACTGTTATGCATGGACAGAGTTGTTTCGCGCAGTTATCGCATGCAGTCTTGAATTGAGAGTTTACAAAAGATTGCAACTGACCAAAAGAAACAAAACACAGATTAAATTGAAAACAAAGAAGTTATTTTATCGACACAAGTTTTAATAGTCAACATAATCAGTTCAATGATAAATATCTTCTTTCATAAAATAATAAACAATACAAAATATTATGCACGTCAATGAAATCGAGATTTGAATTTATGACAAAATCGATATCTGTGAACGAAAATCATGCAGAAGGATTGTACTGCAACCAAAATTAACACTCAAAATCAAAGAAATGGTTTAAAATATTGCCACTATCTTTGTGCAGTTACTAATGGTAAGTTCAATAATTTACAAAATTCGAATTTGGAAGCGAAGTATCATGGATGGTAGGAATTGCATTTAATGATACTTCAATACCATAAAAAACTCTCTCCTCCAGGTTGCTGGTATCTCAAGGTGCTCTTCTAAACAAACATTATGTCAAATGTTTTTTACATTTCTTAAAGCCAGAAATTTATCATCATATCTTCAACCATTACGCAAGTGTTTTCGTATCTTTAAGAGTATCGTTATGAAGTAATCCCTTTTTAAAGAATTTATAGCTGTTCAAAATGTCAACAACTTAGGTGAATTAATGTCTTTCACCGTTTTAATCACTCAAACAGAAAAGTGGCACAAACTCGAGTTTTGTGTTTTGCAGGAACTTGGAGTATCTCTCGATTGAAACACAAATGAGAGGAAACAAAAAATGCTGGAAAGCTCTGGCGTTTCTCTTTATATGATTGTACAAAACGGGACTTACTTATGTGAGACTGAAATATGAAAAAAACGGTTTGATTGTACAATTTTTTTAGACAGGCTGTATTCTCAGCCAAAAACTCAGGACTCACTAGCCCAAGCTTTACATGGGTTAAACACAAGTTGACGTCCCCCATCTTGTTAAATTATGTATGCCTGCGTGAAAAAAGTCTTGGGTGACAAAAATGTTAACCCTGCACTATGATTCATACTCTTTTACCCATTGCTCAATAACCAATTTTTTGGTCAGAAAGAACCACTGGAGGAAAGATCATATTGGTTGTACAAGGATTGCCTCTGTTGACACCATGTGACCTTTGACCCCACTTGACAAACTACAATGGCAGACAACACTTGTTCCTCGAATGCTTATTTTGATTGTAAAAATATCAAATGAAACTGATGCACATTTATCAACTGCCAAGGTAATTAGGCGGTGGTTATGGGGTACATCAGTTTCTACGATGAGGATATCATTGTACTGATCGGGATATATCTAAGATCTCAATATTGTTCAATATACTGAACAACTACCAAGCACACACAAACACCCTGACCAACCTTTGATTTTCTTCCTTAGTCACCATGTGTCGACACAATTTCAAAAATATCTGGCTCGCTGCATTTGCAGTTATAACATATTACCCAGCAGCACAGCGAGCGGAAAATTTTGAAATTGTGTCAGCAAATGGACATCTTTAACGGCAACCAAACATCCCCCATTCAAAGGTTTCTAGGAATGCCTTAGACGTGGAAGTGTAATCTCATGAGATTCTTGTTAAAAAACTTATGTTGTTTTTATTATAGTTTCCGGGGTGGGGGGGGGGCCCGGTTTTGTTTGGGGGGCGGTGAGGGTGGCAGTTTGTGGCAATTTTGGAACAGAAAAGCAAGGTGGTCACATCACTGACAGAATTAACAGTGTTCTAGCATGTTTTGCAACACAATTAAAATGCATTCAGACTGGGATTAGGCATTGTCTTTAGGCTTGTAGTAGATATTGATCTGGCCAGTGAAAGATGGATTAGATGGGACGTAGCACATATACATAGCAATGGTCTGCATAGGCGTGCCTAGGACATTGTATTGAGGGGTGCGACTAAAGATGTTTGAACCATCGAGAGCGAAGCGATCGTAGCGATTACTTACGGGTTGGGTCCAGGGGCAACACCCCGGCGGGGTCCAGGGGCGATCCACCTGACTCACGAGGTTTTTAGGGTTTTCAAGGACCTGAAATGCCTTTCCTTGCATGAAAAAAATCAATAAAAGGTACCATAAAATCATCCATTTGTTCACTCTAAGCCGTATGTATTTCTTTTCTCCTGCTCTTTTCCCTTCTTTTTTTCTTTTCTCCTTCTCTTTTCATCTTTTTTCTCTCCATTCCTATTCTTCCTTCCTCTTTTTTTCTTGAGTTGAGGGGGGCTTTAGCCCCAAAGACCCCCCACCCCACACCCCGCAACCCCCCTGCGTTCGGGCCTGCAGTGTGTGTGTTGTCCGGTGGTACACGCCATTTCCAAGTCATCTGGCTGCATTACGGGTTGCTGGCGGACTGTAATTATAAAATTGTTCTGTTACCCATAGATGCGTGTTAGGATTTGGGTTTTTTTTTTTTTTTTTCTTTTTCTTAATAATTTAAGGTGAGGGCTAAGGTATAATAAAAGCCATCATAACATCAGCAAAAATATAATTGAAAAAATCTAGACGGTGCACTAGTTTCAATGTTCCAGTGTTCCTAAATATGCATTTGTTAATTTTGTTGTTGCAGATCACCCACCGACAATCTATATGGATTGGACATCATAGTGATGACAATTATAGAGTCGTCGTCCATGGTTTGGACTCCGTCTAATCATTTCTGTCAGTACAAATGCCGTTTGATGATATTGAAGAGTGATGAAGTGAGATGTGCGAAACATGTCAGTGAACAAGATTGGTCAAATGTTGAGAATGCGTAGACACTGAGGTATGGATCATAGATGATTTGTCTTAAATTTGTATATTTATGTAAATGCGTGGATGCAAAAGTGCATTTTTGTGCAAACCCGGGATGGTAGAGACCTAATAAAGACATATTCCAAGTGATTCACTTTGAAAGATAAGGTCAAAATATGTGAAATTAGCAGGAATAGCTAAAAGTGAGGATAAGTCCAGAGAATTCTAATATGTGATTAATAGGTTAAAAGTGAAGGATGAGTCCAGAGAATTCTATAGTGTGGACTAATAGGTTAAAAGTGAAGGATGAGTCCAGAGAATTCTCTATGTGACTAATAGGTTAAACGTGAAGGATGAGTCCAGAGAATTCTCATATGTGACTAATAGGGTAAAAGTGAAGGATGGTCAGAGATTCAGTATAGTGTGACTATAGGTTAAAAGTGAAGGATAAGTCCAGCCCCCGAGAATGCTCATATGTGATAATTAGGTTAAACGGTGAAGGATAAGTCCAGAGAAATTATCCTATTGGAATAATAGGGTTAAAAGTGAAGGTGAGTCCAAGAATTCTCATATGTGACTAATAGGTTAAAAGTGAAGGATAAGTCCAGAGAATTCTCATATGTGACTAATAGGTGAAAATGTGGAAGGATGAGCCAGGAATTCTCATATGTAATTTTTGAAACTGAAAAATTAAGAAACCTGCAGCGTTCAAAAAAGATGAATGCCATTCCAGTTAGTGTTGCACTAATGTCCGAACAGACAAGTAATGACTAAAATATCTGATTCTGTCGTTATTATAGGTTGCTTTCAGTCTTGGGCACTGTAGAGTATGTTAGGATACAGTAGTTGTTACAAGAGATGCAAAAATGTTAGGATACCTAATAGTGGTTACCAGAGGTGCAAAGTTTGATTTTGATTTAGCAAATCAATGATAATGCCTTTAAGATTACTATTGGGAGACAATAGTCCAGAGATTAAATAATGAAAATTGTATAAGTACAGGTCCCGCTTTGAAAGTATGTATCCCGTCGACATTTAACATTAACAGGACCCGTGCTAGGCAAATTCTTGGGCCTCACACACCAGGGACTTTAGGGATAAAGATTGGCAATTACTGACCTCCCGTCGGCAAACTTGTGTGTGGGCAGACGAGCTGATATCGGATTGCAGTTTCATTGACAAACGGCCTCAAGGCAAGACACGCTGGCTAGAAATCTATTGCAATTTCTTTGAGGAGGTCAGAGGGAGCAATGATTTGAGAGATGCGTGGTGTGAAGTTGATAGATAGGATGAAGACTGACGACTTGATGCAGATGTTGGGTTTGGAAGAAGAGATGGACCGGTTGGTGAAGGTGAATAGTGTACATTGGTATGGGCAACTCTGAGGAAAGATGACAGGCATGTTTTAAGAAGGGCTTTTGAGTTCGAGCTGGGGGTTTAAGGAGTAGGGGATGTACAAAAAAAGACTTGGAAGAAGCAATTAAGTGGAGGAGGAGAGTAGGAGGGTTGGGTCGATTGATGGATGATGCCTTTAATTAGGTGAAGTGGAAGGAGGAAGTAAGGGGGTTTGCTGCGAGTGTGAGGTGAATCCGGCCACCTCGTTTCGCGGGGAAAAAACCATTTAAAACTTTGGATTTATTACTATTATATTACTAAACACATTTTCAAGACCTGTGCTAGGCAATTCCCTGGGCCTTTCATGCCAACAATTTTAGTGGTAAAGATTGGCCTGTTGTGACTTGCAGTTAGTACACAATTTTGTAGAGGCAGACCAGATGATATTGGGTTACAGTTTCAGCTATAGTCAAGAGATATTATGTTTATAAATCAGGGCAGGTTCCAATCAGAATTGCCTATACAGGGTGAGTCAGAAAAAAGTACAACCAAATCAGAGATTTTTTATGAAGAAACCTTAACGGAATTTATCAATTAATCCTGTGTTAGAAGTCTTTTTAATCAGCTTTCACAATAATTTTTAATTTTTAAAATCGATCAAGCCATTCAAAGGCTACAGCTATTTTTGTGAAGGTATCCATTTTCTGCCTCGAACAAATCGCACAGTGACTGTAACATGAGACTCATTACAACGCAGCGTGAGGGATTCAAAATAAATTAACAGGTTGAATTCTTTGGCGCTGTATTCAAATGCAAAGCAGGACATGTGTTGAATGATAATGTAGAATACTTAAGATTACATGAAATTAACAGGATATATTTAAAATGGAACATTTTAATGCTTTATCTGTTTATCCCGCCCGACATACACGTATTTTGGTAGTTTTACTACATGGAAATCAAGCAAGTTGAAAAGAATGCTGCAAATTGTTGCTTTCAAGTCCAAAAATTGATTTTATTAAATATTATTTTGATATCTGGTTTCATTTTACAGTCTTATATACCTAACGATGTAACCAGACAATTTCATTTGGGGAGGGGGGGGAACCAGGCGATGAGCACCATTTAACTTTTGGGGCGTCCTAAACACATTTTGCAAAGGTGAACACGACATGTCCACACCATCAATTTCTTACTTTTCCTCATCTTTATTGAGGCCAGGAGGGGGGGAAAGATTTGAGTGCGGATCCCGACCTTACCCCTCCCACTCCCTCACCCACGACTGGTTACGTCACCGGTGTTCCCTGACATTTATTCCAAATGTGTAATTAATGGAGGATCTGCTGCAAATCCCAAAGCTGACGTAAAACCAAGAGTACTCTTTGGGTTACTCTAGCGTGTAACTTTGTTCGGATCTTTCCCATTGGGTACTTTCACTTCCGCAACTGTAACCTTTTAACGCGTTAATCAATTTTAATGCGTAATTTTTATATGAGAGCTAACAAAACAGAGAATGTACTACAAAAAGAATATATGAATCGCACAGAGGGTTTTCCATGAAAAAATCGCTCAATTTGGTTGTACTTTTTTGACTCACCCTGTATCTCGCTAGCTGTAGCATGGTTTGCTTCCCAGGGGTGTAACCAGACCTGAGCCTCCGGGGGGGGGGGGGAAGACTCAAAAAATTTTCCTCCCGATTTTTCAGGCGCCAATTTTTCCTCTCCGGCTCGCGTGCTCGCCGATTCGACCCCGCCAGTGCACTTCCCCCTTTCCCTTTCTCTTCTTCCCTCTTCTTTTTCTCTTCTTCCTCTTCTTTTCCCCTTCTTCTTCTCTTTCCCTATTTTTCTTTCTTTTTTCCCCTTCTTCTCTTTCCCTCTTTTTCTTTCTCCTTTTCTCTTCTTCTCCCTTTTTTCCTTCCCATTTTTTGGCTCCCCTTCCCGATTTTCCCCGCCCCCCCACTGGTTACGCCACTGTCTGCTTCACTGCGCTACATGAAACTGCTCAAACGAATCTGGCAAGAAGTAGCCTAAAGACTGTGGAAAGTGTTATAAAAATGTTTGGCATATTCCTTTGAGTTTGGTGTGGGTTGTACATTTTGACCCCACTTTGTCTGCACTCACTTTTTCTGCAGCCTTGACGGAAATAAAGTGCAGGGGACACTGTATTTTATTCGGCAAGGGCCTGCTGAATTCAACTGGAGCAGAAAAAGTGGGGTCACAAATGTACCAATGCGAGTTTGGTGTTGTGGAATATACCTTGTGGGGATTTTTGTACACCCGGTGAAACTGTTTTGCGGAGACAGCCCATCATCTTTATTTTAATATATACCTATTTATTTTACCTATTTAATATCTAATTGTACCCTATTACCGGTTCCGGTAACGTTTAAATCCTGATGGTGTATAGCCAAGTGGACCCTTTAACAATATTGATGAAAACAATATTTGTTTTCATATATGCATTCCATGAAATCTAGAACATGAGATTGCTGTAAGTTCCATACCACCTGATAGAGTTTGTTATAAACAGACAGAATAATGCTGAAACCTGATCACTTGTACAGCTACTTTCACAGCTAAAATACAGTGTGAGTCAAAAAGAATAGGACTGTGATTATTTTTATAAAAAAACTAATTGAGCTTGGTAAAAAAAGTTAATATTCGAAACAAGCATGTTCTTCCGCTCATTAGAAAAAGAACCACTGAAATTCATCATTCCTAACCATTGTTATGCCTGTTCTGCCAAAAGAAACCATTTATCCAGCTGTCCACGAAATGCTGAATGCTTTGATATGTCTGAGTACCGTACCTGGGAAATGACTGGGCCATTGAAATGTAAATGAGATTAAACCCGCGAGTTTCAAAAACAGATTAGCATGGTCTGCACAAAATCAATAAGAATTAAAATAAACAAATCTGAAGGTATTTTCAAACTAACTTGGCATCTTGGTGTGGAAGGTATTAGGTATCATGCCCTCCATATCCAGATGTACAACAAACTTTTATAGTTGAAACTTACTTGCAGACCCTTCTCTTGTTGAGTCAGACAGTTTGCCTTGCAGTTCCTGCAAGCAAAACGTACACCTTGCAAACAGGTATTTATAGCAATGGTCAGGAAATTCCATGACTATGGAACCATCAGACCGACAAGCATGATCAGGAGAAGGACTGCCATGTCCCAAGCAGATTGCCTCGAGTGAGACAAGCTCTTAGAATGAACCCAAGAATCAGCTCCAGTTCCTTGGACAGCTAGATAAATGAGTTCTTTCGGCAGAACAGGCATAACGATGGTTAGGAATGATGAATTTCGGTGTGTTTTTTCTAATGAGCAGAAGAACATGCTTGTTTCGAATATGTAAAACTTTTTTATTGATAAAAAATAATCACGGTCCTATTTATAGGCAAATTTATACACAATTTCTTATTTAAAGCAGCTGTAAACTGTTTTTATTTACAGGTTCTTAATGCTTTGTATTTGAGGCAGTGTGGGTTATCTCAGAAGGGGCTATGTCGTATACTTCCAATTATCAAGCGTCTCACAAATCTAACATCCCTTGATCTTTCATACAATGTCTTGAGCCATTCCTCATGTCAACAAAACTTCTATAAGAAGCTAGCAAATGCCTTGGAAACACTTTCAAACTTGACCAGATTTCAGGTGAGTGGTAATCGCCTTGGTGGTAAATTGCCTAGCTTGCTACAACACATCCACAAACCTCTGATAGCTCTGAACGTCTCTTCCTGTCAGCTTGAAGCATCCGACATATCTTACTTGGCCAACTCCCACCATGCTACACAGCTGGAGGAGCTTGAACTGGGCTATAATAACTTAGCCAAGGATCCAGAAAGTCTCTTTAAACTCCTGACATCGTCCAGTGGTACCCTGCGTCACCTTGACTTGGAAAAGGCATCCCTGAAACGCATACATTCAGTCGCGAACCGATTGGTTCAATTGAGTTACAGCTTGAAACACCTACTTACTCTTACTATAACAGGTAACAACCTCAACGTCAGAGACCAAGCTGAAATTGTGGCCTCTTATGCCCTAAATGTGCCAACTCTTTTGATTTTGCATGTTACGTTACACTGCGTTAGTACGGGACAATCAGAGTGTGTGAAAGTGTGTGTAAGACTTCCAGAATGGGACAGAGTAAACATCGATAATGGTGACCTGAACACATTTCTAGATACTTGCGTGAGGCGGTTTCGCCAAAGTGAGCCAAGAGGTGATCTGCAAGAGCTTCATGTACTTACAACAAAAGATGACGGTGGTCCTCCAAGGTGTACAAGCATTCCTAGCATCGCTTGCTTCGTATTTCAGTTTGATGGCTGTATGGAGGCTGAGGCCGGGGCTGATCCATTTAAAGGGGTGATTGGCAACTGGAGAATAAATGATTCAATGGTTTGACCCAAAAGCTTTTTATTATAAAATCAATTATTTAGGTAAAGAAAGCAGTTTGTCTCAGAAAACAAGATGTATAAGTATGTAAAATCAAATTTGCACAATCACACCATTTAGGCATTTAGGAATAATTATACCTTTTTACATTCACTCTGTATCATGGGCTTCATTCTGATAATGGAATAAAAACACATGACACAGAGTGGGTCCGAAGGGTATAATGTGTACTTATGCCGGCATTTTTAAGGTCATCCGATGTAATGGCAGAAAGACTTATGGCAAGATAACCATGTGGTGTATTCCTGTGTGTCAAACTTTTGATAATGAACTTTTGGGTAAAATGTTAGACTTTTTAGTGCAGGAATGGATCAAGTTCAAACTCTGTAAGACAAGGGGTCTTATTTGGGGCAACAGGACGAGGAGGACCAGTGGTCATTCAGGGGGGTCACTTAGGGTCACTTTAATCTTATTTTTAAATGCTCTACACTTAATATTTGGCCACATATCAATGACCTATTTGGGACAGCTGTCCCTGATTTTAGATAGTCTATTGAAATCAAAAGACCTTATGGCAGCATGTGGGGTAATTATGAGGAAGTCGAAGGTCATTTAGGAGTCACTTAAGGTCTTATCTTGTATATGTGGTATACACTTGGTTAAAATGCTGCCTTGCTTTTTAGTGAAGTGATGGAACATACTTGGTTATACATTGAGACGAGAGGCTTATGTGGGTTAACTAATGATGAGGTCAAAGGTTCCATAGGGTATTTTATTGCTATTCACGTATTCTTTGACACATAATTGACCAAAACTATTTGGGACTGCTGTCCCTATTTTTTTAGTTGGTGATTCGAAAAAATGATTACAAAATGCCAAAGATCTGGTTAAAATAAAGTCCAAAGACTCCGTGGCTATTTTGATGAAGTTGTACTGTCGACATTTAAAATGAATGCCCCTGCACCTGAAAACATGGCACCTATTGAATCCTTACTCAAAGCCCATTAAATGTCTCAATATAGTACCGATTTCAATTCAAGCTCATTTGCATGAACTTTCAGGCACATGAATTTTTGTCATTGTTTGTTGTAATTGTTGAATAGGACATCAGTTTGAAGAGGAAACATTAAGTAACAAAACATGCTTATGCCTGAAAGTTCATGCAATGAGCTTGACATTTAACATTGGTACTTAGTTGGGTCATTTGGAGCAATTCTGTGACTGTGGAGAGCAGAGCATTAACCATGTCTCAGGTGGATTTTTTATGAAGATTAATGAACAAATTAGCAGGGGTGCCCCCCTGAAAGTGGCGGAATCCAGGAGGGGGAAATTCAGAATGGACAGGGTGTCAAAAATTAAAAATGCCTTGATTGCTGTAAAAAGGTAACCAAAGGTTTCGTCTCTTGTCAAAGGATTAAAAAAAGGTATAATTCTGTACTACTTACAAGGTATGGTTTCGGAGATAACACAAAAATTGTCAACATGTCAAAGGTCATCACCAAAGTATCTTAAATTGGACGATTTCTTTGAAAATTTTTTCAAATTGTTAGCCTTTCCACTGGGATTGCAACAAAAGAGTTGACACCCGCATTTGATTTGTTTATCGAGATAAGTGACAAACAAGGTCAACCCCATTGACCTCTATTGATCTCCGAATTTTAAAATTATGTTAGAGGGTGTAAAATGTTCTTGGTGCAGTCTTTGAAGAAAGATGAATAATTTGAACCCATTTTTAACGAAATCGGAGCAATATTACATTGAAAGAAGAATGTTCCGATTCCCTTGTGAAACAGCATTTTTACACTGTCCACGGCATCACCGGGACAGCATATTAAAAGTATGAACACATGCCAAGATTTCATTTGGTTTCATTGTTCTATTCTGAACCAATACATTGTTTCCCAGTTAAGGAGAAGGTTAATGAACCATCAGAAGTGTGTGGTATTTTCAATATGGTGCCGCATGCCTCATTGTGCCGTCATTGTAAGAAATCATCTACAAGAACTTCGGCAATCAAGTTGTCTGAATTGGCCGCAGAGTTGAAAGGCCTCCAAGGTGACCGGACCTCACTCTTTTTTTTTGGGGGGGGGGAGGGGGGACACATTCAAGCATTGATCTACAAGACAGGTCACCAGCACTACTGAGCTTCAAAACTCAAGTTTGGTGCATTCCTAGAGATATGAACAAGAATCAGTGAGTGAAACTAGTGCTGTCTATGATAGAAACAGCAGTAAGGTGTTTTTCTCTATCAGTGTTCAAGTAAAAGGCAGGGCCACCAACATCTGAATGATGGTTATACATGATACATGATAATGTAACATAGTAATAAAAAACATTTACAAAGTGTTGTTAACCTGTTCACTTGGCTTATAACTCCACCTTGCATCTAAATCATGGACAAGAAACAAAATTGGGAACCTTTGGGTTCAAAGGTCAATACTTTTAAAAACAGAATGAAATTGGATCATTCTTTCTTTGAAATGTATTAACGACACTGTTACCTCATTGCGAGTTAATAAAAGTGCTGCACACTATTCACTAAACTTTTTTGCAATACAGCGGGTGTCCTTTTGGTTTCTCTTTCGGATTCACCCTGTATTGCATGTCCATAGGGTGCAAGGTGGCATTTGTGATATTGTTAATACCACAATTAATGTATAAACTGCCTAATTTTTGCTTACCTATAAGCTTCATAATTGATAATATTATTAATCTTATAGCATCCTCATTTTTGTTATTAAAATGTTTATCTCTATATGTAACTAAAACGAAGATTTCTCACAAGAGATGAATGGAATTCCCTCTGATGCTAAATTTAGAAGATGATGCAAGGTGTTTACACGATCTGGAGAGAAGCTACTAATGATTGGGGTTTTTCCAGCTATGTTGCAAAACAGATTGCTCCATATAGGTGATTCCCAATGATATCATCACTGTGTGATCCAATTGGCTAATGCAAGATGATGCAGCTCTTTTTAGATTGGGAAAATTAGCTGGAATACATAAATATAGATAGATAATAGAGAACTTGGCCAGTAGTAGAGTTGTGGATCTCCAGTGTGGTAGATCGGTGCAGTATACCAGGATCAATTATTTTATAGATCACAGGAGGGCCATTCTCTGATGAAGTGTTCAAAAAGCGATTGTTCGTGTTGCTCACAGTCATGCACAGTTTAAGCTCAGTTGCTTTGCCCGTTAATAATGAATGTTTATAAATACTTAGGAGTTAAGTTTTAAAATGATCTGGACTAAAAGTTGTAACCGGGCGAGAAAGTATCGAGTATTACAGAATATGATTTCCGAGACAGTCTGTAACACATCGCGTACTAATTGATCTGCACGTGCGAGTATTTAACACAAGTAAAATGGACGCCTCCTTGTGAACTTATTTGCTTGTCCTTTGTCTGCTTATGCAACGCCCTGAAGCATAAACAACAAAAGGACAAGATGATGTCCTGGGAAATTCCATCAAGACCCTGGCAGATAGTTGGACAAGATCTGTTCACATTCAAGAACAGAGACTACCTGATAACAGTAGACTTCTACTCAGAATTCTGGGAAGTAAACAAGTTAGAAGACGGGTTAGAAGATACCAGATCCAAGACAGTCATCAAACACACTAAACAACAGTTCGCTAGACACGGTTACCGCAGAAGTCACAGAAACTGGACCCCAGTTCGCATCTCAAGAGTATAGCAAATTTAACAAGGAATGGGATATTGAACATGTGACCAGTTCACCGAAGCATAGCCAAAGTAATGGAAAATCCGAATCAGCGGTGAAAATCTGTAAAGGTCTGATCAAGAAAGCAAAGATGGACAAGAAAGATATTTACCTCACCATCTTGAGGATTTAACAAAGGACAACATGAAAACGAGTTGGAAATCCTCTCTTATTGGTCCAGGAGTGGTTTTCACTCTTTTTTAGTGGAAATTTGCTCTTTTTAAGTACAAACCACTCCAAAATGAGTTTCACTCTTTTGGGGAGTGAAATTTTCACTTGTTTACATTTAGAGAGTAATCTTACGTGCAAATTCGGTCGTATCTGTAAGAAATTCGCAATTTAGTATTTTCTGTCTGTAAACGGACAGAAATTACAGTACAGTGGCCTATGGGACCGTGCGAAACAAGCAATTACATTTTGTGAATAAGCTTTTCTTAAGGATATCTAGTGAACAATGAATAAAACAGAAGGTGCTGGAATGTTCCAATATGTGATAAATCGAGTAGATGTCAACGTTATACAGTGTTGTGAGTAAAAAAAACCCTACATTGATAATAAAAAATAGTTAAGAATTATTTTTGGTCAGATGTTTGCTTTGTTAAAAAGAGGGATAAAACAGGTTTCAGAAAACGTTTATTGGTGTCATTTGGACTAGGAGGAAGAAGTTATGCATATTTGCTGAGAGACTTAAAAATCCCGTTTGGCGATTGAGCCAAACAAAGAGCCAATCGTTTGCATAGATAACATGGTCGTCCAGCAGTGATTTGAGTAAAACATTTAACATCAATTAGTTAAACATAGAGGTGGGAGAATAATTGAAGATTATAAAATAAAAAAAATAAAAAAAATAAAAAAAATAAAAAAAATAAATGTTCAATTTCCCAAAATAAGAAGTTAAGATAGTATGGTGTACGACCACAGTTACTTGGATCAGCAAGAACCTACAACGAAACTTGGAGCCAAAATGTGTGAAACCAAGGAGGTTTTGTATTCCGCTTGAAAACACAGTGCGATATGAATTAAGTTTTAATTCCATTTATTTACAGAAAACTTCAGCTTTAGTTCTTTAGCAATTTTGATGCTGAGGTATTAGATTTGTGCAAATAATTTACCTTAGAGAGGTTAAAACAAGCATCTCTGAGCAGTTTCATTTGTTCATGAAACGCGACATGATATGGAGTGATTGCAGTAAATGACTCTTGACTGATTAACAATGGTATTTAATTTGTTGAAAAGATTTACTTCTAATTATGTTACCACAATAGACCGTTTTATTCAAACTAGTAGGTTTGTGTTGAGAAGAAATCGATACTATCTAAAATTGCATGTGTGATTTTTTTTTTTAATTATAGTATATTAATATATGTATACGTTTGTGTCAGTCTCTCCGCATTGTATGGATAAAATCGGCCCAAATAGAATTTTGGGTCTCTCCGCAAAATTGACTAGCTTCTAAAACCCGAAGTCCGAAAGACGCCAAATAAATAGTTGATAGCCATAGCCTGTATATCCCTGAAACAACCAAAGCAAACATTCAAGCTAAAATAACGATAACCTTTGAAGAAAAATACGCCGCCACGAGGCTATTTGAATCGAGGTTCAACTTCTGATCGCGATTTAAATTCATTGATGTGGCCGTTAAATGTCCTAAGAATGTTAAAAAATTACTACAGACGAATATAATGAGTCTGTTTTAAGTTTATATGTGGACTTAGAAAAAAGATCGGAATTCAATGCGAGTAGCAGCGATGAGCACTGATCTCTATACACTGGATTTGGGGGGACTACCACAACAGTAAGGTATAGTAGACGTCAGTAAAGCAACCGGCGGACATCTTGTCTTCCAGTACAATAACTTTCCAGAGACACCTGTTCAAAATGAAGTTGTATCTCGAGTGCCTGTTTTAGGTGCATGCCTCCCATACGGGGCACAATTCAAAAAAAAAATTACAGGCTCCACAGAATTGGCTTGATGTTTACTCTGGTTAGGC
Source organism: Ophioderma brevispina (assembly GCA_023653785.1). NCBI lineage: Eukaryota > Metazoa > Echinodermata > Ophiuroidea > Amphilepidida > Ophiodermatidae > Ophioderma > Ophioderma brevispina. The sequence goes on along the minus strand of JAMKCH010000894.1, from coordinate 20,274 downwards.
AGCTTATCCACATTTCAATAGAAACACACGTTGTGTAAATGACCGGCTCTTAACCACCGGCTCTTTTTGGATTACCATGGCCGTCGTGGTTGCAATAGTACATGGGGAATGTAATGGAGTTTGGTTTAGTTTTGTTCAATACAATTTTGACACAATGGTTTTTCCAATACAGAATTCATGAGAATCTGAAAATCAGGGTGTCATTTTTTAAAATGTGTTCTTGGGTATTTTATAAGGGGGCAAATTGTACAGGGGTAAACAATACAAAGTGTTTAAATTGTTTTAAAAATTTATACCAGTCTGTTCGGCTGCTCATAAGGTTTCTGAAAAGGTGCAGTTTGCCATATTTACGCCCTTTGTTTTAGTGCAATAGGCTCAAGAAAGTTCAAGGTCTTATTTATAGAATTGTCCCGAATTTTGTGAAACTGGTTTTAAATCGTTCACTGGGTCCACTAAATAAGAAAATGTATATAGTATTGCTGTGTTTCACCTTCAACGGACTTTTAGAAATATACTAGTGGTCTCCCATAGACCCTGTGGACCACGGCCATATTTTCCCTCTTAAGTATTATCAAAACGTCATGACAACGCGACCTTTATTATTTTCGGCTTCTTTACAGTAGACGAACATTTGGCACCCTTTTAGAACAAACCAATGAATCTGAAATTTACCCCCAGTGTGACCTTGAACCCATTTTTACTTGTAACTCTTGTACTATAACACTAAGGTAGGGCAAACTAAATACCTTCTGTAATCCCTGAAGGTACTGAAGCATGATGGTATACTTAAAACCCTTTGCCCCTTTTATATTTGCCCCCTGTCTAAACCAGTGTAAACCTTGCCCCCAGAATTCATCCCGAACACATTTTAAAAAATGACACCCATGATTTTGGACTCCTCATACAATTTTGATTTAAGACAAAACCCTTGGTTGCAAGAGTGTATATGAAATTTTTCACAAAAATACAGTTCCACATGTACTACAAGTACGCGAGCCCCGTTTCCAATCCATTATATTAGAGATCAGTGGCATGAGCCTACTTTGATATTGGATTCCCCCCCCCCGAGTAAGGCCTAACGCCAATTGTCAAAATCGCCAGGAGGGGCTCTACCTGCACCCACCCTTCTCGCGCTTCGCGTGTCGAAGTCCACTTCTGCAAAATCCCAAGTAAAATCCTGGCTACGGCCTGTTTGTGTTTAAATGGTAGTCTGACATTGGCGTCCGCGATACGTCAAATAAATAATTATATCAAAGTAAAATTCATTTTCATCATGAGATGATGGCTGTGTCCTTTCATAGAACATCATAGATATCCCAGCTAATGTAACTGATCACGAAAGCTTTGACTGCTAAATTGTATTGTTACACATACATTTTTCCCGAATTTTCTTCCTTGCTAAAAGTCTTTGGACACAAACAATGGTGTCTCCCAATTTTCAACACAATCATGCATGGATCACGTGAAAAATTTCACTAATAAAATTAATGAAACTGAACATGAAAGCTTTGACTGCTAAATTGTATTGTTACACATACATTTTTCCCGAATTTTCTTCCTTGCTAAAAGTCTTTGGACACAAACAATGGTGTCTGCCAATATTCAAAACAATCGTGCATGGATCACATGAAAAATTTCACTAATAAAATTAATGAAACTGAACATGAAAGCTTTGACTGCTAAATTGTATTGCTACACATACATTTTTCCCGAATTTTCTTCCTTGCTAAAAGTCTTTGGACACAAACAATGATGCCTCCCAATTTTCAAAACAATCACACATGGATCACATGAAAAATTTCATTAATAAAATTAATTCAAAATTGAAAGTTGAATTTTGATTTTCAATGGTCATATTACAAAATTATTTTGACAATGATAAGAAAGTGTTGGAGAAAATGTCTTCGAGCAAAATAATTGTACAGCGCTGTGATAGCACTTGAGTAAAAGCGCTTTATAAATGCCTGCATATTATTATTAATATTATTATTGCCACAGTCAAGCCAAGGGGATTTCCCTCGATGTTTAACACGCAAACCTGTTCCGGGACGTGACGTTGTGAAACAACGGGTAATTCCCGGAGTGACAAAATTGTATTTTGGAATACCGTTAAAATGACTAAATATAATTGTGTTAAAGTGACAGGAGGAGATTTTTTAGGATACGAATTTCTCTCAAATTTCACTGGATCGGTTGTAGACCACCTACAAAGAACGTTTCGAAGGTTTATTGGACAAACAGGTGCAAAAGAAAACCGCAAACCTTGTTTTGAACTTGCCTGCTATCGTAATCGTTCCCCATAGAAAACCATGCTATGACTTTCTGTCGTGCACGACAGAAACTACTAAATCATCATCTTATTACATAAAGACGGCGTATTCGGCTTATTCACTTCAGGTGTGATCTAATACATTGGTAAGCATTCCAAATATGTAAAAAACCGGGGTTCGAGAAAAATTGGGGGCGCTTCTTTCTGGAAATCTCCTCATGTCTCTTTAAAGGTGGGTTACCCGATCGACAACCTTATCCGGAAGGTGTCCCCCGAGTTGTCCACCCACTTTACCCCATCAACATTGAGATTTCTGTATCAGAAGAAAGTTCATATTTTTTCAATTTATGAGGCCAAGGAAATATTTCCTTTCAGTATTATGAACAAAAACGTCTCCAAATGTGGTATACCACACCATCCAATGGACCAATTTAGTGCACATTCTTGCTTGTATTATCCAAAACGCCGCCGGTTGGACCGTTTTAACTAAAAATTTGTCACGTTTTTGGTGATATGATTACACATGAGGGAGAAAACATGAAAAATCGGACATTGATGGGGTCACCCACCTTTAAATATTGAGGAAAACATGTTGAAAACCATAAAGAAAACATGGGACACTGTTAGATCCTGGAACGTATCTAGATATAACAAGGCCCATGAAAGTCAATTCCAATTTTATCGTTACTTTTTTCCCTGGTTGATGAGGTGACTTTTTCATTTTTGTCATTATTTCATCATATTTCATTTTTAACCAAAAATGTGTGCAAAATGGAAATAAATGCGCCGAAGAAAGTTTCACGAAAGGTAGCCGCAGAAAAAAAGCCTGGTTTTGCTTCAAAGTTATCAAACATAAGTTTTACAAACAAAATTATGTTTCCAATTGACGATATTTTGAAAATAATGAATTATTTTGGCATTCTTGAATTTTTGACGCGGGTGAGAAGTGCTAGGTTTGGCACGCTTAACTATAGTATCGTCCACCTGCCAGTAACCAAGTGTACTGTTACGGAAATCCTCAGTATCCATGTTGTGAGCTTTTTTAGGCCTAATGCCAATATTCTTGTGTATTTTATTGTTTCCCTATTTTACATTTCAATTTCCGCTTTAGTGGGTCAAATCCGATCCCGCCAATTAGTGTGTATAGCACACAGAAAGTTACGATGCATTCATCACGAACAAAAAATAAATAAAACGGCATCAGTTAACTATAAAAGTTTTAATGAAAAAATATTTATTGCTTGAGATGAGAAATGTGAAAATGTAGGCCAAACTATCATCGTAAATTGTTTTCACCAGCGGTCAATTTTAAGTTAGCTAGAAAAACAAATATTTTTAGTTATTACACTAGTAGCTCATGGTGGTTTCATTATGCAATATATGTCCAGAGCAAAGTTCTTCAGGAATCCAACAATTGAAGGTCCAGGAACAATGTTTGATCGGTAACATAATTCCCACTGACGCCGAAATAGCTGAAATGGCCACGCTCTTTAAAGGCTGACTCAGAGATTTCCTGAGGAGGGCGCCCTCAATTTTCAAACAAATCGTGTTCTTTACATACACATAATGCTTGTCCATACATCATTCACTCTGTGAAATATCTAAGCTCAAATCGAAGTACTTCATATAGAAAATCACAACTTTGTTATAAATTTCCGGATATTCAGAAAAATTATATTTCGAATCTCTGAGTCAGCCTTTAAGATGAAAAGTCTCTTTTCAGGAGCATGGCGCACCGTCAAAGTTGGTAATTTTAGCGAATGTCTCATGCTGACCACAAAAAGGGGGCCCAATGTTGGATTTTTTGCCTGTTTCATGGTCACAGGCATGTGGTTAGTGCTTTAGATCATTTTTAGTTGTGGAGCTAATACACTGTTAAAATAGCAGTTGTCCCCTAATATTACTAGTAGAGGCCATATGTGATTCAACCTTGAAAAAATTCTAATAAAAGGACTTTTTGTATATTCTTGTAGGGCTATATGTGAATTTTTATGAAAAAATTTGTCCGGCCTTCGGGCAGCTGCGTTGGTCAGATATTCAAGGTCAAAGGTCAATGACCTTAATAAAGCATATCATGGATCATAACTCCTCAACCATTTTGTCTAAAAGCACAAATGATGTGTCGTTGCCGAAATGTCGCAACGCGTTGCTGAAATGTCGGCAACGCGTTGCGGCAATACGGTATGGCACTTATGGCTTGCCCAGATTCGGGGGCAGGCCGCGACAAGCCTCCGTGGCTCATCACCACATAAACGTCGTCGAGTTGTTCGCCGTCTTTCTGGTATTGCAGCACTGACTCCCCGTGGTCAGGGGGTAGGTAATTGTTGTCCGCTGCGACAATATGAAGGTGGTGACAGATAAACAAGGACGCGGTGTAATCAGGTCCCAGGCTATGCAGGGCATATTCTCGGGGTGCTATTGCGGGTGGTTCCGAGATTGGGACATCTGGTGATCGCCTCCCGGTTCGGGAGTGGATAATGGTTTGTGGACAGTCTCACAGGAGGGTCCCTAATCCCAGACACGCCAAAAGTCAGAGGGCCCTCGTCGGTGGTGTGTGGAGTGGCCAGCTCTAATGCAGTTTGCCGCACCAATCGTTCTAGGTGGTGGACCGTCCACATGTGGATCTGTTCGCCCAAGTCATGAAATCGTCAGATTGTGATATTAGGGGCCTCGTCCCTACGCTTGGACCCGGCTCCCTGGGCCGTCAAACGGGGACGGCATGGCAGTGGACCGGTCAGGATGATAGCCTCTATGCTTGATCATAGATTCTCCAGGTTGCCATGATCTAAAAGTCCTCAATTGGCTCGGTCTCGAGACTCTCTGTCCTGCCTGGTAGCCACCATATGTCCGCGACGGGCAGCTGGGTGGTTTCCCAGGCCGGCTAGATCTGCCTTGTAAGTGAACAGACCCATCTCCCAAAGGGAGGGGACCTGGTTAGAGGTCTCCCAGCCGACGAGTTCGTACCAGAGTGCACCACCCATGCTCCGAACCTGTCTGGTTGCATTTCTGCAGAATGTACACTGAGGTGGGACCTTCTGAACAGGGCTACCGTTGCTCACGTTCAGGCAAATTCACTTAGAGCATATACGTTTACCATGCAGGTGCGCGATGAACCGTAGACCAGGGTGCAATTCATAAAGGAAGTCTTAAGGGGGTGGGTTTAACTTAGTGTCTGACTGTCCGAGGTTTCTTTTTGCTGGTCGAGAGACCAGCCAGTATGAGCAAATCCGTGTGTCTGACTGACTGACTGACTGTCCGTGAAGTTTATGAACGTGTTGCTAGACGATCATTAACGTATTGACCAATTCAAAGGAACACATTATTAGCGCCTACCGCGTGAAAAGCTTACAGATGGTCGGTCCGTGCGTGATCGCGGCAAGGAAAAAAGGATTTTACGCTACTTGTTCCGGTCACCTTGGACAGGACAAACCACCTGCAAAACTACGGATTCAAAACTCCTGAATAACTAGAACAATACACTGTGAACTTGATTACAAATTTTAGAACAAGTATTTATTTAATTGTGTGTTACTAAACAATCTCATGTCAAACATCGAGTAGGTCTATCATAATCAAAGATCCAATCTATAATAAAGTGTGATTAAATGAAATACTAACTTATACCTGGTAAAGATGCCGAACTCAAAGAAGTCCAGGCGATATTCCAGAGTAAAACTCCATTTCCAATAGTGGGACGTGTCCACGGACGACTGTCCTTACTGAAGAAAAAACAGCTCCTAAATGACTCCCGAAGCTCGGAGGTCGGACTAAATATAAAGTCCAAGAGGCGTAGCTTGTTTATCCTTGGATAACTCAGAGGCCACGAAATGCGTGAAAACCGAAGACGGCTACACAATCGGCCAAAACTGCGAGCTGCAGGACTACTATGACAATATCCACTATATGGAAAAGATTTGTACAGACGGTGATTACTGTCAGGTCAATTTGGGGAAACTATGCTAATAACTTGGAGCACGATGTTGTGATACTCTGCTCATCTTATTCCAGGGCTTTATATATCCTCTCACACAATACTAGGAGGATCTGTGGTCCTCTCTATAGAGTCATGTGCCTAATATAGTCCATACATCATAATTCTGGGTTCAGCTCCAATGTTCCCAATTAGAATGTTCAGAGCCATCCCCACACACAGCACTTGCCTGTAGATACAGTAGGGCCGCCATCTATAGCCAGACACATATCACCTTGAGTTAGGATAGTCTGATCTCCTAGTCTCAAGTAAAATTCAGAAACATTCTCGCGGTCTCTGAATTCTAATTGCTACAAACACACCAGTTATGCACACAAAACCAGGTCGTCCCATATTTGTAGAGTTACTTAATTTTTTTTTGTTTTTTTATTTTGTATTTAATATATTTTATGTGCTAATTTATGACTTAATCTTGCTCAAAGTGAAATAAAATCTTGCTAATTCTTGGGGCTGTAACACCCTCCCCCTTAAAGAAAGAAGTTGATTGAAAAGCAAACTCTCGTAACCTATTACGGATCTTTAATATTCTTAAACATTCATAGACATAACGATTACAAGGAAACATTCCCTTTTAAAAGCTTTACTGGTTTCTGACTAATAAACAGTTCTAGATTAGGGCATCAGCCATTCACATTATCTTTTGCCTTTGATGTGTCCTGATGTATAGGTTGTACTCTTGCCAGGTCAAACTCCACCTCACTAACCTTATGATTCTTGTTTTCATCCTTTGTGGAATGAGGTGAGGGGGTGTGATCTGTGAAAACAAGCACTGGGTGAACTGTGGTGCCCAAAGGTACATCAAAATGCCCTATACCAAAATCAGAGCAAGACACTCCTTCTCAATGTGGAGTAATTTCTTTGGTGCTTGTTAAACTCTTGGAGAAAATACGAAATACGGATGGTCTCTTCCGTCTTCTCCTTATTGCTTAAGAAACTCCACCACACCCTAGGTCACTGGCATCTATGCCACTTGAATTGGTTCTGAAAGTCCGGTTGCAACCAGAAACTGGTTCATATATCAGTATGGCTTTGATTTTCTGGAGGAGGAAAACTAATTTCACATTCCTGCGACCAAACAAATTGACATTTTTGGCTGCAAATTGTCAAAGGACTGGCAATATCCGACAAGTGTGGACAAAACTTAATGTAATATCCAGCCATGTCTAAGAATCTCTGAAGTTCGTTCCTGGTACTAGGTTTTGTGGGGAACCTTCTCAATTGACTTCAACTTTAGCCTGGACAGGCTTGACCATTGCCTTGACCTACTACTGGCTAAATAAGTGAAATTGGCCTGGCACAAAAAACTCACTATGTGACTAAATTGACTGTCAGTTTTTGTTTTCTGACAACTTCTGAAACAATTGATTGAGTTATATTTAGAAAATATAAAAAAAGTAAAAAAAATCAAATCATCAACATTACGCTTCACAGCCTTCTAGTCAGCACTATATGATTTACCATTCTGGAAGGTTGCCGTGTGCGCGTTTTCATACCCGACGGGCATAACCGATACTGAAAAAGACCATCCGGGGTGCAAAAAATGTACCGAAAATTTCTTTTGCACGATTCAGTAAGGGGAACATTGCCAATACCTTCAAAAGGTCAAACTTGCAACGTACTTTGGGAATTGCCAATTTTGTCCAATGCAATCATCAATACCGAGGTATGGAAAGGAATCAGTCCTGTGGAACATTGATTGAACCTTCTGAAATCTGTCACAAAACCTAAGGGAACCATTCGGGTGGAACCAAAATTACCATGGGGAACTCCATTCACTTTTGCTTGCTTTCAATTATTTGATTTTCCAACATGTACTCTATCTCATTGTTGAGATGTTCTTTCTTCATAGGATTGACTCTGTAAGGGTGCCTGTTTATTGGTGCACAATTCACCCACATCAACATCATGATAAGCAGCAGTGGATCTACTTAGGGGACATCAGGAAAAATATCCTAAACTTCATGAATCAACTGCTTGATTTCACACTGTTGATTTCTGAAAATGGCCTTAGTTTTGTATCCAAATCCTTGAGCATCATCTGATTTGCAATTTGATTGGATAGTCATGATGCTTGTCATCATTGTTTGCAATTATGTACCAATTCAAATTCATGATTGTCATATGTACTTTCCTCAGTATGACTTACAGAGCACACTGGTTTTGCAATGCCATCATCATTTCTAACCTACATTCTCCTTCAGCATATTACAGGCACAATTCCTACTCTACGCGATCTGGCGTACTTGACTATGTAGTAACTTCATTTACTTTTTGCTCTACTGTATAGGGACCATGGTATATGGCCTGCAGTGGATGTCCAGGGATGGGAAACAAGACTAACACTTGGTCTCTTGGCCCAAAGACCATACTCTTGGCATCTTGGGCATACAACTTCTCATTTTGGTCTGGGATTGCTTCAAATTCGTCCCTGGCAATTTCATTGCCCTAGTGAGGCCTATTACTAAATTTGGAAAAACCATAGTCCAAAAGGTTCGGTGTCAGTGGCATCATTCAGCCTTCCTTTAGGAGTTTCTAGGGACCGCGCACTGTTCGCCAAAAACTAACTCAAGGAATGGAAACCTAGGGTTCCTGAACCGCTTCCTTGCAGCAAACAATGAACAGGTGAACTCCCTCGTCCCAGACCTTCTCAAATTCCAAACAGTAAAGTCCTGAAATTAATATTCTTTGAGAGTTGGTGGAATCTTCCAAGGCTCCTTGGACTCGGCATGTAAGCACTGGACAGCAGATACTGTTCATACAAACTCATACATCACTTGCGGAAATAGGCCAGATGGTAAAATTTGACCCCTGAATCGGACGGAATTGAATTAGGTTAGGCCTACAAAGAGTTGAAAAAACTTGTGTCAAAAGACCCTGCAATACGGTTTAGCCTTAATAATCCTTAAGGGTATGGCTTCAGGAAACGTGGGTTAGAGACACACATGATAGTCAATAGGTACTGATTACCCGACTTAGTCCTAGGGATGAGGTCTTCCTACACAGTCAACTAGGACCCTACTAAATGGCTCTCCGAATGGGGGGGCCGGGATCGGTTCAAGATGAGCGGGCGGGATGTTCTGATTAGGCTTGCAAACGACTTGACAAGTATGACAAGATCTCCAGTATTCAGAAAAACATCTTACGCAGTTAGGCCACCAAAAATTGGTTCAAAAATCCTATCATGTGTATTACTTGGATCCTAATAAAGTTGCCATAGGACTATCATGGGCAATGTGATGCCCTCCCTGTGATACACCGTTGCAACAACTACCTGATGAACAACTTTCCACTCATCATTTTCAGGGAGCATCAGGTGGGCCTCCATTCCTCATCAGAACACCATTGTGTTTGTAAAAACACACAGGAACGTCTTCGGACTCCTGCAAGGGTTATGCCCTTTGACTAAAATGATTTTGAGACAGGATTCATTCTCATGTTCAAGAAACTTAGTGTTAGGATCTCAAGGAATCATCATCATTATCCTACTATGGACTTGATCAAGCTGACTTTGTTTTGGAGAACCTGTCTCCCTGAAGAGGAGTTGACCTGGTTCATCTAATTTGTCATGAACGTGTCCTAATAAATCTACAAATTGGGACAAGGTCTTCCTCCTTCCTATCACTATTTGCTTCCAAGCATGACTTGCCTAGCCATACTCCTAGTAACTGCACCCGGCTGGATTAAACTGTACCTATTCTATCTACACTATTATTTTGTGCAGGATTGGGGGTAACGATTGGGTCGGGATGACTTTCCGCCTGCCCAAATTCATTCCCTAATCAACCATGAAACACCTTTGACTGGGAGTTTCAGGCCTTACTCCATATGACTGTACCTGAGACCCCCCAAATCAAGACTTCAAAATTCACCTTGTGAAGAGGGACACTACTAATAGGACATACGCTATTCCTTGGATCAAAAGGCATTTTCACCTGTTGGCACTAAACTCACGTAAAGGGCAATGGACCCCTCCAAATTCTGGACTGGGCACAACATGTGTCACGCTGATCTTTATAGGTTTTGGAACAACTTTGTCACCAGCAAGCGACCATTTGAACCCTACAAAACAAATGGTTCAAAGTCTTCCTAACTGTCTCAGACTCAAAAATCCTTTATGTTTAATAGCTGGGACACGAAATGTGCGTCTAAAGGGACACCAGCACAAACCTGTGGGATAGGGAGCAGACTTCTGCTTTCATGGCATCTGCTTTCCCATCAACTTCCAACAGCTTGCCATTACATGACCTGAATCCTTGCAATAGTGCAAGTTGTTACATTCTGACTTAAAACATTCCCTGGACTTGGTATGGCACTAGAAGGACCCTTTTCCCCTGACTGGAGGAACCTGACTTGACGTTTCCTTCTTAAGTAGTAAAATGACTTTGGAACGATCTACTTTGGTAAGGCCTATTGAATTAAAACTCTTGAAATTTGACTTGACTTACAGGGCCACCCCATCCTATGCCTGGAACTCAACTTAGTGTGAGGGGTAATCATCTGCTAGGTTGCTGCATTTCAAATCTTTGATATCGCGTTATCCAAATGAGTTTACTATCGGCATGAATGCACTGCTTGAATGATCAATTAAAAACAACTGCCTAAGTTGATTTGAAGTTGTTTCACTGCATTGGAAGTGGCCACCTATCAGCAATTTGTTCCTGGACTCTAGCAAACTCAACATCATGAGTTTGATCTGCGAGTTTTTTCGCACCCCGAAACTTTGCCTAATACGCATAAGGCACTTAATTCATCAAGGCCTTATTAACACTTTCCATGGACCAGTGGGGAGTTATGATTAATACCTTGGGAAAAATTGATAGGTGCTTTGTGCATAATAAAAGCTAATTACATTGATAAAATATTGTATTTTTCATATGTAATTTTTATATTTTTTTACCTTGTTCGGAAGTCCAGAGACCCTTCAACATGAACATTACTGTGTTGTTGTATATCTCGATCTCCCTCTATCATGTTATCATGAAGGATTAAAAACACAAATGTGATACATTTGTTGGCCAATTTCGAATCCCCCTTGACATTTATGACTCATGTGTTACCAAAATGGAGAATTTCAATGCAAAATGACATGTCACAATGCCACAAACGCCATGCACGCCGCAAACAGCACCACGCACAAGAATTGAGTCGATTTGGTGTCTGTCTTCTCATCTCTGCATTCAATTCCACCCATATAGCCGATAATTGTTGGTTGACTAGGTTCCTTGATCCTTGTAGATCCCTAAAATTGAATTACCGGCTTCCAAAGGTTGACAAATATGAAAATCTTGCGAGTTTTTACGAAACCGTCCCCACGAATATTTACAGCGAACGAGTGAAATCTCTCCGCGCAACGGTCAGTGTTGTGCACCGAAAGCAGCATGGTAGACTTGATAAAAATCCTTGGACTGGCACAGCAGTTGGTACTGATTGCATAGGTTAGATTGAGTTTATGGTTATCTTTTTTTTTTCTTTTTTTGCCTAGTTTTGTAAGAGGTTAGCATATATTTGATAGTGTGCGATGTAACTACTCCAGTCTGCTGCCCGCTGGACCTATTTCTCACTTCGGTCGGCCAGGGGCGGGATAGGGGTTCCTGATATAGCGGATTTTTTACTAGAGTGTCTGAAATACAATCGAGTCGCACTTTGAAAGACTTATTTTTAGGCCAAATTATTCGGATCTTTCAAGGTCATCGCTACAGCTTTTCATTGAATATTAATTGGAAATTCAATCTGGTCACTTCTAGACCAGGTTACCCGGCAAAGTAGTGTTAAGAATAGACTGCTTTACTACTTCATAATCCACCGCACTGATCAATTGATAGGGATGAGTAGATCGCTCTAGATTTCCCAAAAAACACAGTCTGAAGCAAGTTGTTCCATTGTTTTAGGCCATTCAGCTTTCGGAAATCTTCTCGAAGTGCAAAAAATACTGTTCAACTTCGTTCCCTAATGTTGGAACTAAATTGATGGTTCGGGTGGCATCAACACCTGGAGTGTGAGGAGGAGCCTGATGTGACTTTTTCTAAATTTTCTGGTTCTAATTTTGTTTTGGCTTCAAATTTGCCAACTTATTCTGTCCTCCATGTGTATCTGTCTTCTTTTCTTTCTGTTCCCAAATTTTACACTCTGTCCTCTTTTTCTTTTTGTTCCATTTGCCATTTGGCATCTAGTTCGTGTTGTTTCAGAGCCTTTCTAATTCAAGTTTCTCCTTTCCTCTAATTGTATTTGTCTTGGCACTTTCCTTTTTCTTTGTCTTGTCTTTCTTTTCTCTTGATTTCTAATTTGGCCATTTCTATTTGCAATTGCATTTCCATCGTCTTTTTCATTTTCAGAGCACTATCTGACTCATCCTGATATTTCTCACTATGGTTCCAAACATCCCTCATCTAGTATATCTTCCTCAACAAGGACGGGTTATTAACTGGTTTTTAATTAAAGTGTTTCTCATGGAAGCCTAACTCATCCATTAATTTGGCCAATTCCATTAAGTCCGGCTTTTTGAGCACATCAAACTTCTCCACGTAACATCTTTAATAAAACCCTGCGTTAAAACGCCATCGTGTATTGAACACTTCTGTCACAAATAACAATATATAGCACCGCTATCAAAACGTGACAACACACAATCAGAAGTTATCAATATTTTACTGTAATTTTTTAACAGTGTATTTTCCCGGACTCGAGCCCCCAATTTGTTACGGTCCCATGACCAAGCCCAAAACCACCTCAAAACTACGGATTCAAAGCCTGAATAACTAGCAATACACTGTGAACTTGATTACAAATTTTAGAACAAAGTATTTATTTTAATTGTGTTTGTTTAAAACACTTTTTTTTTTTAATTTTTTAGGTTTTTTCTTTTTTTAAATATTAAATAAAGTGTAATTAATGAACTACTAAAACTGATACCTGGTGTGTGCCGCGACCGCGGGCTGCAGCAAGATTCCTCTAAAGATGCGAACTTGCAAAGAGTCCTGGCGAATATTCCAGGGTAAAACCTCAATTTCCAATATGGGGGACGTGTCCACGGAAGAACACTTGTCCTTACTGAAGAAAACCAGCTCTAATGACTCCCGAAGCTCGAGGGTCGACTAAATATAAAGTCCACTAGTGCTGTAGCTTGTTTAACCTTTGATAACTCTGAGGCCACGAAATACAAAACAGAAGACGGCTACACAATCGGACAAAACTGCTGGGAGCTGAGACTACTATGACAATAATGTCCACTATATGGAAGTTTTGTACTAGACTGTGATTACTGTCACCCTCTGTCAATTTGGAACACTCTCCCAGGTTCCAAAATTCCAGTTGATTCCAGCCCGAACTGGTTTCAACTGAAAACCAGTTGAAAATCCAGTTGCTCCCAGTTGGATATCCCAGTTGAATCAGTTGATTCCGTGACGGAGGAAAAATCGAACAATTTTCAACTAGGTTTTTACTGACCCGTTGAACTCCATTTAAGACCCCGTTACAAACAGTTAAAAACAGTTGAAAACCAGTTAGTTCGTCACGGAAACATGGAACAACTTTTCAACTGGGATCAACTGGAATTTTGACCTGGGCTGCTAATAAATTGGAGCACGATGTGGTGCTACTCTGTCATCTTCTCTCACCAGGGCTTTTATAATCCTCTCCAAACAATACTAGAAGGATCTGGTCCTTTTCTAATGAGTCATGTGCTAAATATAGTCAGTACATCATAATTCGGGATTCAGCTCCCATGTTCCCATCTTAGAATGTTCATAGCCAATCCACACACGCACAAGTGCATGTAGATACAGTAGGGAGCCATCTATGCCCAGACACATATCACCTTGAGTTAGACTAGTCTGATCTCCTAGTATCAAGTAAATTCCAGAACATTCTCCGCGGTTCTCTTGAATTCTAATGCTACATACAACCAGTTATGCCACCACAAACCAGGGTAATCCCATATCATATTGTAGTATAGACTTAATTTATAATATTTTATGTGCTAATTTATGACTTAATCTTGTCAAGTGAAATAAATCATTGCTAAGTCTTTGGGGATTTGTAACATACCTTATAATCGTTTATTTTCTATTATACACGACTCGACGGCGACTATATCGCCCCTACGCCGTGGCGGAGCCGCACTCACCATCGCCATGGAATGGGGGGAACTTTTGCATTTCTCGTTGATACACCGCGTTTACGTGGTACGTGGTCCCACAAAGAAGAAGCGATAATTGTGATCAGTTCTGACAGGCAAAAAACAACCATATTTACGTCTATCATTTGTATATCATCCTGGGCGGCTCAGGAAAAAAAAATGTAAATTTCTTGGATGCACAATAGCGTAAAAAGTTACCAAAATGGAAAAGACTGCGTGCGAATTCACTCGCTAATGACACAAGGAAACAAGCCAGGGGGGGGGGGGGGGGGGGGGTTAGTGGGTGTGGGGGGGTAGGACATGCCAACCTAAAAGCAAAAACGGCCTTTATGAATTCAGGCGTAACACCCGGGTGCTAGTCTGTTTCCAAGACTTAACGGTAGGTGGGCGCTGGGCGCTTCTTACGCATATCGAACAGTTCCACACCACAGACTTGACTGTTAGGATAGGCCTGGTCACGAATATTTAAATCTAAATCCCCGTTATTGGAAATACACTGTTTGCAGCGGGGTGAATCCACTAACCCCGACGGATTTTGAAGTCAATAATTTTTCTTAAATTATCATGATATTACTAAGCTGTATGATGGAAGGTTTAAAAGGTGATTTTGAAGTCACATTGGGCGAGGGCTGCAGTAGAAAAATACACCTAAGAATTTCCCGAAATGACCGTTTGGAAAGCCCCAATGCCCAAATCTAAGAAGATCGTTTGTCCGACCCCCCCCCCCCCCTGCTGAAAACAATGATCGGATCCATTCAGTCTAAATCACCACATTGTAACTCGCGGTCATTTTCAGTGTTACTGATAGTCCAATCGTAGCACATTCCATGCACAAAACGAGACTAATTTGTTCAGATCTACGAAATCGATCACAGGGCACGGAAGTGTCTTTCTAAAACACCAACAAACCCGCATCGGAAGATTGTCACGTTTTCCCAGCAAAACGATAGGTCTTTGGGAACTATTCAAGTTTCCACGTACACGGATATATCAAATTCTATGTTACTTTACCTTTTGGTCTGGATGTTTGAATTTTACGAAAATTATTTTTCCTCACGCGGCTGTTATGACCAATTTTTAACAGTATTATAACCATAAGCGTGTCATTCTCAGTTACGCAAAATGGGCGAGATAACCTAATTTTTTACAACAAACAGTAGACAACTTTGCCCGGGATTCCCAGGTTTACGGCCAGTCCTGCCATCCATCCTTCCATATAAATCCATGGAATAAACGGTGAAATTGGTAACAATTGAAAAAAGGTAGGTTGTAAAATCTTATTATAATGATTAGGGGGATTATTATTTCGTTCGTTAAGCAATATGCGGGCGTGTGTGTACTGTGTCATGTGTGTTTGGTCAGGGAACAAAACAATCAATGGAAATTGACCGTGGCTGTTTCTGCCGATTCCCGTAATCAGATTTCACGTTCATCATCACACTCCGTTGGAGCTTCCGCCGGTTGGGACTATTAGCAGAGCTTCGACAGCTATAAGGGACATAAACAAAACGGTCCCATAATGCAGGGGGGCCACACAGCATCCAGGTATTGCCAGTCCGATCAAGTGGCAGATGGCATACCATATCATATCAAAATAAGTGCCGCTATGTCAATGGCAACGCTCTGTGGCAGTCACCAATTTGCTGAGTCACTGTTAGAGGCCTGCGTTTGGTGGAGGGATGCCCCCCAGTAGTAATGGCGGCTGCCGACCACTTAGGGTTGTCCTTCGAGGCTTCCACGTCGGATTCGTGTATAAAACATTACAAGAATAAGCTCTTCAAATTACAATTACAAACCCTCAAGTACCAAGCACCCACTTAGAATTTTAGTCGATCTGGCAGCATAACAGTGTGTCAGTTGGGGCGTTATATGGTGCCCATTTTTTTGCCAAACCACGGTCAAGTGGTCGATCGGTCCAAAACCGTTCGGCCCATGCGAATTCGGACTAAATATCAATTCGGTCCCAGTCAGTTCGGTCCAAGGCAATTCGGCCCACAGTAATCGGTCCCAATTAGAAACGCGTCGTTAAACAATAACGTTCCGTGTGAAACCCACTTAAAACCTTGGCATAAATTTATTACGAATCATGATCAACTTATAAGATATTTAAATTGTGATTAAGGTAAAAACAATCGTTGAGAATCGTTTATAGTAGACCCACTCATGGGAAAAACTTAGCTCCGTCAATTTGATAATTTTAGGCGTGTTTTTAGTTATTTTACCAGTTGTTTTGCAAAAGTTTATAATTAAACATTATGCTAAATGAAATATTTTACGCATGGAAATCTATAAATAAAGAAAAGAAAACAATTTGTCATTTTGAAATCAATTTAGCATGACTTCATCTTACCTTATGGCACTGTGCCTTATTGAAAAGGAACGAAACGTCTAACGTTATGAATTCCGTGTCGAATTGCAAAAACAGAATATATTTGTCATGCATTTTTGGTGAACAACATGTTAAATATAAATTTAGAATAGTATTTATTGGGCGTTTTGTTTTTAACACTTTACAGCAGTGGCAATACGCGGAAGCGGTTCTCCAACAAATAGGGCGAAAGCAAAAACTGAACCAAAATAATTTATATTGAAACAAATAACTTGTAACTCTTGGGTGTGGTAAATGAATGTCCGTATTTTAATTGTACTACATACTACATGTCTTAGGATAATTTTCACGGATCACCAAAATTAGTACTGGACTTTTCACGGTTGCTTAGTTCCCTATAGTGCTTACTCCTATCTACTTAACTTACTGTGAAAGGCCCTGGATTCAACGAGCTCGCATAAGCTAAGCCAATGGGCTTTGTAAATCCCGTATTGTAAAATACGACTGAAAACATCACGGATGATGATTAATAATCGATGAAAGCCCGGTAAAATGCATTCAGGCCTTTCTGTTCTTTGACCCACTATCCACTCTCAAGCAAATTTTCCTCGATTGGGAGAGACTCGCACTAGGGGGCCTGTTGTAATAGTTTGTTGCTAAAACAAAAACAAGGGGAACTAGAGAAAAATTGTGCTCAAAAGCAGAACCTAGCCGTGGATACGGACCTTTGACCCCCAGCCCGAGCACAAATTTTTGGGAAGAATCTGAGCTGCTTCGTATGTATGCAGGAGTCACGTGACCATGGGTACCTTGCAAATAAGATATTAATTTTGAAGATTTTTCACATTAAGACCGGAAGTTCCCCTTGAATGACCTTTGACCCCATGTTGTGCACAACTTTGGTGAAGGGTCTCCAAGCTGCTTCAGATGCATGAGTCACGTGACCATGCTACCTTGCAAATGACAGATATGGAATTTTTGAAGATTTTTCACATTAAGACCGGAATTCCCCTTGTAATTAATACCGTTGACCACCCATGTTGAGCACAACTGTGGTGAAGGGTCTCCATCAAAATCTGCGTCATAATGCATGAGCCACGTGACCATGCTACTTTGCATATAGCCAAATATATTTTTGAAGATTTTTCACATGCAGACCGGAAGTGTCCCTTTAAGACCTCCTTACCTGACCGTTGATCAAAATTCTGTGTACACCCATAGGGGCCTTGGGTCAGCGGTTCTTCCGAACAAGTCTTGTGATTATAGCAATTGTTGTGGAACAAGAAAGAATTTATAGAGTTCCGACGAATGTCCCTTTAAATCGGCCCATACCTTTGACCCCAATCTGCGTACACCCTATAAGGGGCCTTGGGTCAGTGGTTTTCTTCTGACCAACACGTGATCATAGCACTTATTCTTGGCGGCTTTTATAGAGTTTCCGTTGATTTTCCAAAGAAATGCCCCTTTAATTGGCCCACGGGACCTTTGACCCCAAATATGGTACACCCTATGGGACCCCGGGGTCAGTGGTTAATTGGCGGATATGAGAAGCCGATTGGCGAATATTTTACATGAGACCGAAATGTACGTGTTTTTGCATTGTACATCGAATTGGTAGGGACCGAATTGAGGTGGGACCGAATTGACCATCGAAAGACCGAATTGACTGAGGCCGAATTGGCAACGGACCGAACCACCGAACGGACTGGGACCAACAAACGTAAATGCTATTACCCGTATTTGTAAAGGGTTTAAACAATATTCTGGACTATCATGCTGAGATGAAAAGAGGTAATTTCATCTTGACTATTATGTGGTAAGAAGTAATTTCAATCTTTTTCCGCCGTTATCGATACCGCAAAATTGCTTTTATGGAAAGAATTTAGTATTCTTCCACAGGCTACGAAATCGGCACGTTAAAAAACGGAATAAACCGCATGTAACTGGAAGTACGTGCGGGGTGACTATAAAAAAACAAAGACCAGCACGACGACCCCAAAGACCCAGAACCCCCCTCCACTATAAAAACAAAGAACCCCCTCACAGGGCGTAGCCAGAGGGGGGGGGGGGCATTGGGGTACGTGCCCCCCCCCCCCCCGACCCGCGTTGTTTTTGTCGGTACAATACGGTTGGTCCTTCGGTACATTTGTCTAAAAAAGCTGTTTTTGGGAGGCGTTGTGGCGTGATTTAAATACATAGCTCCATAAGACTTCGTTACTACTATGACATGTTTAGGCAATTGATATTAATATACTAACTACTAGTACTATCTTTGCGTTGGTAATTTTTTGGTGATGATGTTCAATGTGAACCTACCCAACCCCCCCCCCCCCCTTCAGATTTTTTCTAGACGACGGTAAACAAATTTGGGCAACCGGCGAGCGTAGCGAGCCGTTAAAACAATTGTTTTGTCGGTACAATACGGTTCTGGTACAAACATTCATAAATCTGTGCCCCCGTCGTCAAACAAAATCCTGGCTACGCCACTTCCCCCCACTCTAAAACCAGACACCCTCAAGTTCTCTCAATCTCTCAACTACAAAACAAGACCCACCTAACTATAAAACAAGACTCCCCCTCAACTATAAAACAAAGACCCCCTCAACTATAAAATAACGACCCCCTCAACTATTCAACTATAAAACAAAGACCGCCGTCAACTATAAAAACAAGAACCCCCCTAAAACTATAAAACAAAGAACCCACCCCTCAACTATCAAACAAGACCCTCAACTATAAAACAAGACCCCCTCAACTATAAAAAAAACAAAGACCCCCCCCCCTCAACTATAAAACAAGAACCCCTTCAACTCTAAAACAAAGACCCCCTCAACTATACAAGACCCAACCCAATTCTGAATTCTTGCATCGTCCATTCTATATACGTTTGCATACTTACCATTTTAACTTCAAAATGAATTCCTGCCAAAACCAACCTTCTTGTCTCCTTCAATTTTATTATGGGATGGTTTCATCTATTATTGACTAAATGTTAGGGGGATTTATTTGCAATGCCCCATATCAAGCGATACCACCCTATTCTCGTGATCTCCTCTTCAAACTTTCACTTCATGTACCGAACTCGGAAAAAAAGGCTGTTTGATTTGGCGCCAATTTGATTTTCTCACAAGTTTCAAGTTTTTTTTTTCGATGCTAGACGATCTGTGCATGGTTGTGTCAAGGATGTTTCGGGAATCTAGTATAAAGTTGATTGAATGCATAATTATTTAAATGGGAATTCCACGCTAAAGTAACCTAATTACAGTTTTAAAAGTATTTGAAGAATGCTGTGTTCACAGCTGTAAACCAAGCCTTTTATAGTTATGTGGCAGGTTCTAACAGTTTTTGAAATAAAAACAGTAGTGTTCTTTTCAACTCAAGATGTTACTCGCGCACGGCGTCGGCTATATGGTCAAACCTAAGCTGTTTTTGGCGCAATACTCAGTGGGTCATCGCCAGAAAACATATGGCATGTGTTTGTCGCGACCTCGTTCACGTCCCTCCATACCAGCGTGTTGACATGATTTGGTGATCACCTTACCGGATTGCGG
>JAMKCH010000893.1:0-68909 GCA_023653785.1 Ophioderma brevispina | reverse complement strand
CATAAAATATCTTGAACATTATAATTTAATGTCCAAGGGCATCTGCAACAGAAAGGATGGTTTCAATACGTTACTGCCCATTAAGTAAGCACACGAGACTGTGAACTTCGTGATACAGCATAAAATTTCCAAAGAGATAAATGTACTCATGTGCATACTTTTTCGATATGTTGCCACCGGATGTACCTGTCCTAAATGGCCTGGAGAGGGCATTTTCAAAATGGCCGCCCAAATCCCTAAAAAGATGGTTCAACTTAAAAAGATGTCCTTTCAGGTGATATTGATTTTATTCTGTATCTAACTCAGTCTTGTAATGTCTTCATTTTTTTAACAAAAGCCTAGATCAAGTTTCACAGAATGCATTTAAAAGAGTGTGCTTGTTTTTCAAAATGTCCGCCAAAATCCCCATATCTAAGCCAGGAATTCGCCCTGTGAGTGCCACTCTTTCGCATACACAGATTGAACAAACACATCTACCTTCATCACGGAGAGATGAAGAGAACCAACTCATAAGTGAAAGTATGCCCAGGTAAGGCTCCGGGACACACACACATCCATATAAAACCCCTTTAACATGCAGTTAAAGTGTTACGAGATGCAAATTCTCTTGTCCATCGAGCCATATAGGCCTATGCCACTGCTGTGCAACACCATACAAGCTCTTTGAAGGGCTGATCTATGCATGCAGGCTATCCCCTTATTTGCCTAGGAAAGCCCCCAACCAAACCATCCATGAAACCATCACTATCCAGAAATATTCAGTAAAAGGCTAACTTCTTCATCAATTGGACTTCCCGCGTGGCCGCGTGGGATGCTTTAGGCTTTTCATTCCATTACTTTTGCATATCCCAATTTTTTTCGAACCCTGATTTTTGCATATTTTTAATACAATACTTCTGGCATAGATCACAACCTGAAGTGAATAAGCCGATTGTTTTGTCTTATGTATAAGTTGGTGAAAATAAGATGCAGTTTTAATGTTTCGAAGCGTAGCCGTCGTCAACACATAAACCGGTTTATCGAAGGTTGGACATTCGTGTCCGTCCTTGCACACATGATGCGGGCTTTCTTTGGTCACATGTGGCGGCTCCCCGCCCTTTCGGGTTTCTGCGGTCTGCAGTGTCATTTGCGCAAGGCTTGTTTTTTTTGCGTCATTCTTCTGCTTCTTGTTTTTCATCAATCCAGTCGGTGCGAGTTAACCTTGTGTACCGAAAAATCATTCTTAGTTCATCTCATGTTATGCTGTGAGTGATGCTTGCGTACTGCGTCGTCTTATACCCCTATACCAGTGGATTTTATTATCATCGCCTCCTTGTTCTTTGGACTTTATTATCGTCATTTTCAAGCTGGACCGGTTCTACGAGTGAGTTGCCGTGGTGCGCGATTGTGGAGACTTTCTTTAGCCCAGTATTGTTTACGGAATAATGGGAAGTTGCAAGAAATGGATTGAAATCAACAGAGTTAGTCAGGTCAGTGAGTGCAAAACACTTGGAAATAAGTTATCAAGACCGTGTCTATTTACCAGTCTTACGCTTACGCTAACTATAACTGGATTTGATGAGAAGGAATTTACGTGGATATTCTCTAATTGTCCCCAGAAACAGTTATTGTTTAACTTTACCATGTAATACGCAGTAACGCGAATTGGGCGGAGTCGTAATATTAGTGTTTGGACTTGCTCTTTGCTAAGCTTTATTTCTCTTCTCTGCTGGATGTACGGTGTTCGCTTCGAATGAATTCGTGTTATGGATCGTCAATGACTCTGTTGAAGTTGGGATACGCATTTCCGCGATACGCAGGGAACTGTCGTTCGCAATGGTTGGATGTGTTTTTATTGCATTATCTCCAAGTGCAGTCAGCCCTAACGTGGTACGCGACTCAACCATCATGGAGTGTCAAGACGGTGCATTCATTCATCGGATTATAAGCCGAACTCTTTGCAGTAATTTCAACGCGGTGGAATTCGACAATCTTGTTTATGGACTTCTTACACAGGAACAGCAACTCTTGACATGATTCAAGAGGAGCGTCGAACATGATGTTAATTTGGGTTTTTTGTTACACTTGAAGCTAATTTCAACGATTTATGCAAGCTGTTTAATCGCAATCGACGCCTACGTATTCTATTCTTGATCCATGGTTGAGCAGTCATGCACAGAGATGTAAGTTTTCCAGATTAATCTGGATTTCCAGATTTTTTTCACATTCCTCTATATACAAAAGTATAGGGAATTTGGGATTTTCCAGATATTTCTTCATATTTCCAGATTTTTTGTTGATTACCACTTGCATCCCTGCGATGCAGCTTCAAGCAGACGGACTGGGTAATGTTTATTTTGGTATCAGGTATTAGCAATCATTATTTTAATGCAGTCCCTTTGTTAAGGTGTGTGATCCCTTGGATCAATCTCTGCATTATAAATGCTTGTCGTTTTTGAGTGATTACTTCTTTTGTGTCTCTAAATTCTGGTAGCTAATTATAGCCCTATGTATGCATGAAGGTTTAACGGGGTGTTCCACCAGCTTTATTCTAGTTATCCATTTTACCACATGAAAGCTGGCGTGATTGTGTAATCTTTTACTTTGGTATCGGGTTTCAGCATTTCAAATTTTTAATGCAATTCCTTGTTAAGGAATAGTGATTCCTTGGATCGCTCATGCATTATAAATGTTTTATAGTACGTTTGTCGTTTTGTTTGTGTGTTTTTTCTTCTCCTTTTGTCCCTTTCAATTGGTAATCATAGTCTTTTGTCCCGCATGATGGGTTAATTGTCTTGCTCATGTTTTAATTTAGTTAACTCTTATTCCACAGGTGAGCTGGCGAGACTGTAAAAAAAAAAAAAAAAAAAAACACTTGGAAATAAGTTATCAAAACCGTGTCTATTTACCAGTCTTACGCTTACGCTAACTATAACTGGATTTGTTGAGAAGGAATTTACGTGGATACTCTCTAATTGTCCCCAGAAACAGTTATTGTGCAACTTTACCATGTACAGTGTAATACGCAGTTACGCGAATTGGGCGGAGTCGTAATATTAGTGTTTGGACTTGCTCTTTGCTAAGCATTATTTCTCTTCTCTGCTGGATGTACTGTGTTCGCTTCGAATGAATTCGTGTTATGGATCGTCAATGACTCTGTTGAAGTTGGGATACGCATTTCCGCGATACGCAGGGAACTGTCGTTCGCAATGGTTGGATGTGTTTTTATTGCATTATCTCCAAGTGCAGTCAGCCCTAACGTGGTACGCGACTCAACCATCATGGAGTGTCAAGACGGTGCATTCATTCATCGGATTATAAGCCGAACTCTTTGCAGTAAGTAATCAGTCAACGCGGTGGAATTCGACAATCTTGTTTATGACTTCTTACACAGGAAAAAGCAACTCTGGACGTTGTCAAGAGGCGCGTCGAACAGATGTAATTTCGGGTTTTTTTGTGACAAATTGAAGTAAAATTAAACGATGTTAATGCAAGCGTTGAGTCGCAATCGACCGCCAGTCTTCTATTATGACGCATAACCCCCGCAGCCGCAGCGCAAGTGGCTGTTTGTAAGCCTGCTATAAACTAACACGGGGATCCGTCTGCTCCTTCAGTCACCGGTAAGGGTATTTAGCCGGTGGACGAGTTTTCAGTTTGTAGACTTATGGACCATCTTTTTCACATTCATACAAAAAATAAAAAAAATAGAATATTAATTATTAAAAAGAACAATATCAGATGTTGAACTTAAAAAGGATTTATTTGGGAAAAAAACAGCCACAATTTTTCGCGAAAAAAAAAGATTGATGGACCGTCACAGGCATTGATTGGTTTATTATTTGCTTCGGGGGCACCCATTCAGGCGAAAAATGACGTACGTATCCCTATTGGAAAAAAAAAAACAACGTTATCGCTCATCGTACGTGCGTGTTTTGATTCAGTAGGGAAAAGTAAATTTTGTAATGTTTAGACCTAGACAACGATGTCTTTTGGAAAAAATACTAGCACTTTGGGCAGAGGGTCATGCAGAACCTGGATTTAACATCGTCGGAGTATATATATCGGTTCGCCCCCGAAGAGCAAACTGATAATATCTGATACCTGGCACAGTGACCTGGTACCGACACGTGACACCCAACTATTCATTTCGTTACAGTTTAAACTCAATAACGGAAGCAGCAAGCAATTCTGTATCTCTGTTGTACAGCGTAATCGATCAGATGGGAGACTATACATGTGGTTGTACAGGGAGGGTAGGACACGATTGATCGATTTGGGCATTGGGGATGGTCCAAACGGTAATAATTGTGAACGCTACTGCATTACATGGCAGTATCGGCCCCCCAGTGACATTATTTAAACAAAAAAATTCATCTTTAACCTTTGTTCAAAAGATTTAGTACATATCATGTAATTAAGAAAACAATATGAAGTTCACATCAATCATTTTGGGCTTTGTTATGAATTACCTGTGCATAACTCATAAACTCCAGAACGGAAACTTCCCCTAAAAAGTAATCTCTATCAAAACATAATACCCTTGAACATTACGCGCCATGGCACAGAGCTATGCGCTCTGTAGCCATGCTAACCGATACACTCTAATAATCAAAACAGCCCTATTATAATTATTATACACCCAAACCATGCACTCCTGGATCCATGGTTGAGCAGTCATGCAGCTTCAAGCAGACGGACTGGGTAATGTTATTTTGGATCAGGTATTAGCAATCATTTATTTTTAATGCAGTCCCTTTGTGTTAAGGTGTGTGATCCATTGGATCAATCTCTGCATTATAAATGCTTGTCGTTTTTGTGTGATTACTTCTTTAGTGTCTCAAAATTCTGGAAGCTACTTATGCCCTTTGTATGACTGAAAGTTTAAGGGGGGTTCACCAGCTTATTCGTAGTCATCCATTTACCACATGAAGCTGGGCGTGATTGTGAATCTTTTACTTGGTTATCGGGTTTACAGCATTCAAAGTTTAATGCAATTCCTTGTTAAGGAATAGTTGATTCTCGGTTAGCTAGCAATTATAAATGTTTTATTAGTACGTTTGTCGTTTTGTTTGCGTGTGTGTTTTTCTTCTTCCTTTTGTTCATTTCAATTGGTATCCTAGTCTTTTGTCCGCACATGATGGGTTAATTGTCTTGCGCAGGTTTTAATTTAGTTAACTCTTATTCCACAGGTGAGCTGGCGAGACTGTCAAAGCGGCAATCTTTAGACCTTGGTCTCGGCAATTCAATTATACTTAATGCAGTTCATTGGGATAAGGGATAGTGTTTTCTTGGATCAATCATTCATTGAAATGTTATTACTTTAATGTGTTGTTGTGCCAGTAGGTGCGTACATACTCTTTCTTTTATACCTCATGCAGGTCTTGCTATCCTTGTTTTTTCATTTTCAGGTTTACCAATCAAATTTATCCCTTGTTTCGATCATACAATGTTTAATGTTTATAGTGATGGATTGTCGTGTTGTGGGTGCGTTCTGTATTTTACCTTTCCCTCTTGGGTGCGTTCCAATTCTATTGTTACTAATTATTTTAACCACATCCACTGTTATTCTTTTTCTTTGTTTTGTGAACTCCTGGTACGCTGTTTATCAATAAGAATCGACATGTTCCCGTGTTCATTGTATTTACTAACGTGGATGTAAATTGTATTTGATATTGTTTGTGTTCTATAGGTGTTTCTATATTGTGATCATGATAATCCATTCTCTTTTGTTTGTTTACTGCCTTAGCCCTATCTCCCCAACCCCACTCAAAATGCATCGTTCGTGTTCAGTTTCTTTATTGTCAAGTCTTGTTTTTCAATTACTGATGTCGTTCTCTTTTCAGTAATTACTGGTTGTTTGTTTGGTATAGAATTTTTGATGTGTGGGTTTTTTGAAATTTTTAAGTTTTTCATTTTTTTTACAGTTGTGTGTGTGTTGCAAATTTTGGATTTGTTATAAACATGTTATGGTGGCCGCATGATCCGTATATTTGTGTGTATGTGCATTCATTTGTTTGTGCGTTCGTGCGGCGTCTGCTTTTCAATCTAGTGTGTCATCAAGTGCACTGGTATCATGCAGCTTCACTCCTGTATTTTTAACTCCTTCGTCCTTCCTTACCTAGTTTATGTTGTGATGCTATTTATTCCCACTTATACCTGTTTCAATTTTTTAATTTCAATAACTCAACCCCCTTTTACAGGATACGGAGCAGCATAGTTATCAAGTTAGTTGTATGTTTCTAGGTAGTTTTTCGTGGGCTCGTGTTTTGTTCATTTTTTGTTACTCGAATTTAGTTGTTTCTGAATGGTGTAGGCCAGAGGTTCTCCTTTAGGTTGTGATCTATAAATGCTCAATTAAACAAAAAAACAAAAAACCATTTCATATGCTATCTCCGATTTTTGGGAATCAGTTCCGTTTCGCTGTTCAGTTTCGGCGTCGGACTCGAATAGTGTTCATCATTCTTTTTCTAGGCGTTATTTTTCATTCGGCTAGGCTCACTGTTGAGTGAGTTCTCGGCCGTAATTGTCGTATGTATGATGACGTGGGGTGTAGTCGGTTGGGCCAGAGTTCGGTTGCTTGGAAGATAGCTTTGCTTGGTATTAGGCCCCTCTTTTAATTATGTTTTCGGCCAATTTTGGTTTTCAAGGTGAAGGTGTTAAGTGCTCGTGTTGTTCAAGTGGTAGCTCTGCATTTGAAGGACTGTAGAATAAGAAGTACTTAAGTCCACAAATTTAGTTCTAATGAAATGTATTCCACTTTTTCCAACATATCAGTAAATGAACATATTAAGGGCTTTTAAGTTGCAAAGTTTGTGTGTTGAAAACTTTGATAAATTTGTAGATTGGTTTTAATATATGCCAAATATGAGTTGAAAAACGGAAGGAAATGTTTATGACCTGTAGAAAATTTTTAAAATACAAAATGGTGCCTTAGGAAACTATTTTAACACTTAAGTACTTCTTCTTCTACACTCTTCATTGCTTTCTGATGTTTGGTATTTGGTAAAATGGGAAAAGCTGTGTGTTTAATCCTTTCGGTGTGTGGTGTTGTTGAGTTGCGTTAAGTAAGTGTTCGGGCGCAGCAGTGGCGGGGGTTGAGAAAGATGGTATGGATTTTAGTTATGATCACGGAGATTATTGTCTTGTGCTCGTGTATAGGCCCTGTCAAAAGGTCTAAAATTGGCAGCCATTTGGTAAAAAATGGTTCAAGTGAGCAGGAGCGTGATCCTAAACAAGCAGTTTGAAGCGGTTTATGATAGTCTTAAAGTAGTTTGTTATTTATATTGTTTCCGTTAGCCATTGAAATCAGCGACACCAGTGTCAGCTTTTGTTGTATATTGAGGGGTTGCCTGCGGATCTGCTGCCCGTTTCTGTGTGTTTTCGATTTCTTTGCATAGTAGTTGATTGTTTTAGCAAGGCGTATTAGGTAAGGATTGGTTATTGGTTCCGTCTCTGGAACGGTTTAGGAGTCATTCATAGCTCTTATATTACTAGTTTCGGGTGTTGCTGCTATACAGTGCTGCGGAGGCACGGAAGCCTTTAGTTCATACGTGATACGTGATACTTGTTATAGATATATCCCAGAAAGAAGCAAATCTTGCTGTCCCTGCGATTGATTAACAGTCAGGTGCAGTCCAAGTGAATTCATATACAAACATTAAACAGGACAAATATGAAAATAAAAAGAAAAGGTGCGCTAAGATACGTTGATTCACATAATTACTACCCATGAGCGGGAACCGTAGGTGGCTGATATCTGAAATTGGTAGAGCGCCACGTGATGAAGCCCATGATGTGTAGATGATAGGACTGCTTCCAGTAGGGACAGGTGTTCCTTAGTGGGCGATTATTTATGAGGTAGTTTGAGTACTTGTAGGTGTTAACTTTGGTGTAGCGACTGGGTGATATCGGAGTACATGGGAACCCCTAGCTCCAGATCTTTGTGGCGGGTGAAGCGCCGAGGCCTGGGATGGATATGAGGACTACACCATGTAGAGCATGGTTACTGCTGCCGGAAGGCTTTGATGTTATTGTATGTGTCAGGGTTCTTTGTAATAGAGTGTAACAGATAGCTTTATAAGTGTTTATGAATGGTGGCCCCTTGTCGGAGTGCTGCAAAACAGCGAGGACTTTTGATTCTCATTTGTTGATTTACTACCTTGGCGTTGAGCGCGTGGTAGTTCATCTGGGTATCCCCATTTCTTCGAATGTTAGTTAGTTAATTCTTTGTGCAAACTTTTATATTGTCGTTAGGTTTGTCCATCTTAATGTCTCCGATTCTTTGTTTTTTTCTTAACCCAACTTTTGTCCATTACTAAATGGCTTTCATTGTTATCTAACAGCTTAATTTTGTTAGTTATATTCAAGCGTTCTTTGGTAGGTCTGTCTCGTTCTCTGTTGCGCTGTTGTCAATAAATTATGCTACAATGTTTTACCTTGCGTTCATGTAGCATAGTGCGTTTGCTTGGTGTCAGTGTTGTGGACATTGCATGTGTATGTGTGTTTTCTTATGTTACTATCTTTTATCCGCCTACTGTTGTGTATGAATTGGCTCCCTTTTCTTTAAGTCTGGTATCTGCGCAATTTTTTAAAAAAAGGGGGGGGGGGAGTAAGCAAGTTACGTCATAGTTACTTGTTTGGCGGCCTTTTATAAATTTGTCTTTTCGTGTAGGGCACTTATTTTTGGATTTATTGCAACTTTAAGGCAAAACGCCAAAAGAAGCTAGAGCAAACGCTCAGTATAGGATAGTAAATTATTAATCGGATGTTTGAACAATCTTGAAGGCAAAACGCCAAATTGGGATAGTTTATTAACACCAGTATTGAATTTACTATTGAAGTCTATTTGAATTATGGATGCTTGAAGGCAAATGCAAAAGGGGTGAGAGCAACACGCCGATAGAAAATATTAATGGAAGCTTAGCTTGGTGAAGGCAAATGCCAAGAGGCGAGAGCAAAAGCTCCGTAGAATTGTGCTATTACTATTATATTAATGAGGATTGAAGGCACAACGCAAAAAGGAGCGAGAGCAAAACGCTCCGCTTAGAAGTTGTCCTTATGATTATTATATTAATTTAGAATTGAAGGCAAAAGCCAAAAGGCGCGAGAGCAAAACTCTCCGTAAAGTGTGATACTCTTATTATATTAATTTAGACTGAGGCAAACGCCAAAAGGCGCGTGAGCAAAACGCTCCGTAAGTTGTGCTATTATTATATATTAATTTAGACTTGGAGGCAAAACGCCAAAAGGCGCGCGAAGCAAAAGCTCCGTAAAATGGTGCAAGTATTATAAAGGCAAACACGCCAAGGGCGAGAGCAAACCGCTCCGTAGAATTGTGCTAATATTATAAAGGCAAACGCCAAAAGAGTCGAGAGCAAAACGCTCAGTAGAATTGTGCTATATATTCAGTCATTATGATTGTTGAACAACTTGAAGGCAAACGCCAACAGGCGCGAGACAAAACGCTCAGTAAGATTTGCTATTTAATCATTCATATTTTATGGAAATCGTAACTCAAAAATAAGTAGTTAGAGCAACGCTCAGTAGGATGTTGCGAAATCAAAGGCAAACGCGCGAACGTGCATAGGATTTAATTTTCAGTACTGGTTATGATATTTCATTTTCAATTTTCAAACATGCTGCTTCTTGCATATTGTACTAGTTCTTGAGTACTTATTATCTCACACTATCTATGAAGTTTAATTTATATGTGAGAGGGCACATGTTTATTTAAATGACCTCTCGGATGAAAAACTTAGAGGCCACAATGCTTTTTTCATTGGTTGTCCTTTCTGTATGATAATGCAAGTTTATGTTTGCAAGGCGTAGCCGTCGTCAACACATAATAAAACAGTTTTATCGAAGGTTGGGACCTTCGGTGTCTCCTGGAAACATTGATGCTGGCTGTGCTTTGGTCACATGTGCGGCTCCCGCCCTTTCGGGTTTCGCGGGTTTGCCAGTGTCATTTGGAAGGCTGTTTTTGCGTCATTCTGCTTCTTGTTTCATCCGAGGCGGTCGTGTTAACGTGTGTACCGAAAATCCCGCCCTCCCACCTCTCATATTTCAGTTATTTATTCCTTTTAATTGGTCGTGGCTTGTGTGTGCTATGCAAACCCTTTGTTGTAAATTTGCATAATGTAAACCCGTTCTGTTTTTATGTAATGTTTATTTTGTATATTTTTTCTCTGGGGGATTATTAATGCAAACTTAAGGCAAACCCAAAAGGACGGTAGTAGAGCAAACGATCAGTATAGGATAGCAATTAAGCTGATGTGTTGAAAACACTGAATGGGCAAACGCCCAAATTGGGCTAGATTAAACCCCGAGTATTGGATTACTATTTTGAAGTCTATTTGAATTCATGGAATGCTTGAAGGCAAATGCCAAAAAGGTGAGAGCAAACGCTCGATAGAAATATTCATGGAAGCTTGAAGGCAATCGCCAAAAGGCGCGAGAGCAAACGCTCGTTTAGAATTATGCTATACTATTATATTATTTGAGCTGAAGGCAAAACGCCAAAAGGGGGCGATGAGCAAAACGCTCGTAGAGTTGTACTCATTATATTTTAATATAATTAGACTGAAGGCAAAACGCAAAACGGTCGCTTGCGCGGAGCAAAAAACGCTCCGTAATAGTTTGATATTATTATTATATACTTTAGGACTTGAAGGCAAAACGCCAAAAGGCGCGTGAGCAAAACGCTCCGTAAAGTTGTGTGCTCTATGATTTATTAATTGAGACTTGAAGGCAAACGCCAAAAGGCGCGAGAGCAAACGCTGCCGTTAATTGTGCTATTATATAAAGGCAACGCCAAAGAGGGAGAGCAAAACGCTCCGTAAATGTGCTATTATTATAAAGACAAAACGCAAAAAGAGTCGAGAGCAATCGCTAGTAGTATTATTTGTTTTTTTGTATTATATTCAGTCATTGATGTTGAACACTGAAGGGAAGGCAAACGCCAAAAGTGGGATCGAGCAAAACGCTCAGTAAGATTTGCTATTAATCATTCAATATTTTATGGAAGATTCTTAATCAAAACATAGTAGTAGCTAGAGCAAACGGCGTTAGGGATGTGAGAAATTCAAAGGCAAACGCCGCGCAGCGAAGTGAATAAGCGTTTAATTCATGTACTGTTATGATTATTTCATTTTCAATTTCAAACATGCTGCTTCTTGCATTATTGTATAGTTCTTGAGTATAGATTTATCCACACTATCTATGAAGTTTAATTGTATATTGTTGAGAGGGCCATGTTAGTAAATGGGACCCTCTCGGATGAAAACTAAGAGGCCAACAATGCATCTGGTTTCCTTGTCTAGTTCTTTGATAAGAGATCTTTTAGCGCCTTTACACAAAGGATACAAAGAGCTGTTGGCCATTATCTTTATTCGCTGCCGTCAGGAACTGCGTCACAATCAATTTCGCTTCACCTGACGGCAGCTGCCCAAGCGGAACAATCTATCAGCACTAAAGGGATGGTAATTATTCCCCATATTATAGCGGGGGGACTGTAGGGTAAGAGTGTGCGCTTCCAGATAAATTGTGAATTTTGGTGCCAAAAGTACTTTAGGCATTGATAATCCATAAAATTGATGGGAAGCACTGCCCAACCCCCCTTAATGGCCCCCAGATTGTGTTTCAAGGTTATACAGGGCGGGTCAAAAATTATTAAATGTTCTGAATGTGTGTAAAAAGCACACATGGTGGTTGTCTGGTTACAAGGAGTCCAAAAAGGTATTAGTCAACTATCTACGGCTTATCGTTCCGGGAGTTAGAGGTAAAAAACTGTAAAAAATGGTGAAAAAGTCAATTTGATGTTGTACGGGTCAAAAAGTTAAAAGTTGCTTTGATTCAGTTAATATGTGTGCAAATTGTTTCCCTAAGCTTAAAGGATTGAATAGGATAGTTACCTTATAGGTCTTATGCTTAGTTTTCACGTATTACCAACAAATAGGTCACAGGTCAAACATGTCAATAGAATCCACTAGCTACCAATAGCTGTTGATAGCTGTGACTTTATCGCCATTTTGGTTTAATAAACAGACACGTAAGATAGTCAAAATATTCCTATATTTCATTCTATGGCGTAAACCAACAATTTGAACCACATTTTACAAAAATTGAGAATTTAATTTTTGGACCCCCTGTACAAACCCAAATTGGGACTTGTTACCTTTTTACAGTTTTACCCCATAATTCCTACTAAACTATAAGTCACAGCTAGTATAAACCTTACCTTTATGGAATCCTTGTAAACCAGGCCAGACATCATTGGTGTGCTTTTCAACAAATCGGAACATTTTAAAAATTTTACCCCCTTGGTTGTAAAACTTGAAATCCAAGTGGGGGCCATGAAGGGGTTTGTGGCAAGTGCTTCCATCAATTTTTTTGATTATCAATATATAAAGTCCTGTGTACCAAAATTCACAATGTTATACGGGATATTTGCACACCACTAAGATCTGTTCACTACAAACCCCCACTATACAGCTCCCCAGATTGCGCTTGGGTAGCCGAAGCAAATTGAGATTAAGTATCTTTGCCCCAGGACACAACGTGACCACAGTAGGGCTCGAATCACGATTTTTTTTAACGGTCTAATGATCACGAGTACTGCGCTTTTTACAAGATTCACACGTCTAGGACTACAGGGCTCCAAATTTTTCTAAGCATGGTTTTCTAAGGGACCGACTACGGATATAGCAGTCAAGTTCAAAACAAGTTTTGTGGTTTTCTTGGTACTGTATATTTATTTATCGTTCCCTGGAGATGGCCCGCGAAAGGTAGTGTTGAAAATCAATTGTGTGTTTAATGACATATACGGTTTTTTTTTATATTTTGTTTTGAATATTGTAAAACTTTAGGTTCTACGGACTACGATTTAGGTACAAAACAAGTTTTGTGGTTTTCGTTTGTAACTGTATATTTATTATCTTTCTCTGGAGATGGCAGCGCACGTTAGTGTTAGTTCAGGTCTTGTGTATTTTCATCAGAAAACAAGATCATGTATACATGACAGGACAGACATTCGACGAGGAGCAGGACCCAAAAGATAACGTTACGGGACCAATGTTAAAGCAAAGGGTAAGCGAGGTGAGAGCCATGTAAGGTATAACAAGCAAAATCAGAAAAATGGATAGGGTATGTGTAGGGGAATCAGCCAATTATAATTCACAAATTTAGTACTTTTTATATTTGTGAATTTTTTTGAAGGCAATAAGGTGTTTACTTGATGTGAGTGGCCTTGTTCAAGTTATTCATTTGAGGCCCGGACCACCAAATTTGAGTGGGTTTCGATCAATGAGGAACCGCATTTGGTAAGGGTGAGCATATCTGTATTGTAATTATGAATATTTCAATCTTATGGTTAAAGAAAAGAAACCATCAAATGGCTTTGGAAGGTCGTGAGGGAGTAGCGATACAGCAAAGAGCAGGTTGAAGTTTATATAAAGATGGCTCATGAAGAGAGAGGTGTGAGTAGTGACCGAAGTGACAGAAAGTGAAGAGGGTAGGCCTTTTAAGTTAAGAGTTTGTCTAGCTGGTTGTTTCTGTACTGGTGCAAACACATAAGTTGATTTAGATAGTAATTACCACAGGCTATGTTGCACAGGTTATGAGATAGAGTGTGTTGTAAAGTGGGACCCCGAGTTTGGAGGAGAAGGGTGGTTGTGTGTTGAGCTCTTTTAAAGATCTTTGTAAACACCTTTGGGAAAAACTTGACATTATTGGTTTTAATAATGTGATGTTTCCAATTTATTCACTAATCAATAAAGTATGATCCAAAACTTATGTGTGAATCAATGGGCCGATTGGAATATGTTCAATAGGAGATTTTGTTGTGTGTTTTGAATTGATTGTTTGTTTTGCTAGAGTGTGGAAGTGAATTTATATTTAGATTCGCTTACATTCAAGGAAAAAATTGTTAACGACTTAGTTCTCCAGGAGACAAGGGAAGTGTAGTGATTAATCTTGCCCGGGGATGGCCAAGCGCACATTAGTGTAAAAAAACCCATGTGCGCTTCGCCGGATTCGAACCGGCGACATTTGTATTACTAGCAAGACGCTCTGCTTCTTGCCAACTAGCTATCAAGC
Organism: Ophioderma brevispina; assembly: GCA_023653785.1. Lineage (NCBI taxonomy): Eukaryota > Metazoa > Echinodermata > Ophiuroidea > Amphilepidida > Ophiodermatidae > Ophioderma > Ophioderma brevispina. The sequence goes on along the minus strand of JAMKCH010000893.1, from coordinate 54,839 downwards.
CAGGGTTGGTATTATCTTATAGGTGTTAAGGTCCGATAGGTGTCCTTCGCTTTCCTAGAACGGTATATTTACATATACGATTATATTTTGTTTTTTAAATTTTAACTACTTAGTTCTCCAGATATACAAGACTTTCCCTCGAGTGTTAGTGATAGCTTAGTTTGCAAGAGCGTCGTGCTAATAATACGAAGGTCGCCGGTTCGAATCCGGTTAAGCGCACATGTTTTTTTTTTTCAAAACTAATGTGCGCCATCTCCAGTAGCTTACTGCAGTAGGTCAGCATTTTGTGTGTAAATTGAAAGTATCTGCTGTCAGATGACAACTTGAAGTGGTATATGAGTAGCTCCAAACAGCATTGCTCCTCAGGAACCTTGTGAAGAGGATGCCTCTTGTTGTGGACGATCAACCATAGATCAATTGATATTACACAGAGCATCAAGGACTGCTTGGAGGTAAATGAGAAGAGTTACCGTCCTTGTTGACATCACCGCTACATATGACACCGTATGGCAATCAAGCTGTACAGATCCTGCCTGATGGACGAATGGTGGATTACATTACAGCTAATATAAAATTCAATTTCGTCCACAAGACAAGCAACGGACAACTCTGTGGGCTGATAAATGGTGTCCTAAGGATCTGCCCTAACTTCGCTGCTGTTACTTTTGTTCATCATGACCTTACAGATGCAATTCCAATGCAAATATGGTTATGTAGATGATCTGACTATGCTGAAAACACGGAAATATGGTTATGTAGATGATCGGACTATGCTGAAAACACAGAGAGAAAAGATTATCAAAATCTTCCTCAGACAGGTCATAAACAGTTTGGCAAAGTGCCTATGACAATGGTACAAATTGTTGTTGGTCCAAGTAGATGTCCCAGTTGGATTCTGTGCTTTTTGTCTAATGCGAGAATTAGCACACAGACCACTAGATTGTTTGTCATGAGTCTTTACAACATCTCGTGATCTATTGTGGTTGCTATACACCAGTTGAACTTCTTCTCGGTGCTTGCAATCTTAGAAGGAAAACAGACACTAGCTTGTAAAGATTTAAAGTCCAGACACCAAGTGCTATTTCTGATAAGGACTTTAATTCATCTGTCCTACCCACTGAAACTATAGGGCTCACTGGACAACCAAAATGTTCCCTTTTGCTTTTATTGCTGAAGTGAACAATACCTACATTAAATTTCACGACAAAAAGTTCATGAAGGAAGACAAAATATTCTAAAAAGGTTAACTCTAAATGCCTAATAGCCGGGTGGAAGTTTTCGCACACATTCGGAGGGATGGAAATGCAGTACCGACTCTTTCTGTTGATTGATTTTAGTTTATTGGGACCCGAGGCAATGATTTTTTTAAGAGTGTGCAAATTTGGTGCAATGGCATTTTTGAAAATCCAATATGGCTGCTTCCTCCTTGTCTAAATACTAAAAATCCCTAAAGTATTTCTAAATCGAGACAAATTGGTTTCGGTCCTTCCCGGGGTTCTAAGCACGAAGAAGTGATTAGTAATTTAATCATACGGTTGCCATGAATCCAATATGTTTCTCAAGGTCAAATATAGTGAGCTCGGAACCCACGCGCCAACTTTGAGAAAGTGGCGTGGTCTAGTAGGTTGCAATCTTAACCTCGGAGCAAAGGGCCTCGGTTCGAATCAGTGGGACCCCTTGCTGATAATTCGAGAACTCCATTGGGATTTAATTGTATACCAGAATTGATTAAAACCTAATGCCCTTTCTCCATGGTTCATTTGAATGGGCAAAGAATCCATGAAAGCTTGCACTTCCCACCCGTTGTGTTTCCTGTAGTGTGTTTGAATGTTGCAATATTGCGCTGTTTAAAAGCTGCTCCTCCAAGTTGCATTTGTTCTGTCTAGTAATTAATTAAATAGTTTTGTAAAGTCTCTAGTAATTTTGGCCTACAGGCCACGATTGAGATTAAAAAACACCTTGATTATTATTATTATAATCATTACGAATGATCTTAACTCTCCCAATATACCCTTAATTTATGGTATACAGATACACACTGAACACCTAAAACATGTTCTGCGGGTTGTGGCAAATCTGGGTGTTATTAAGCACCTCTAGAATGCATTTTAGAGAACACATCCGTAACCGTCAAGTGTTCTCTCCACATTTTGACAGTGGCGAGGACCCCCCCCCCTGATTCTGGGTCTATGTATGATTCGTATGCTTTTGCACTCAGAGGTATAATATTATGTATTTGATCACTAGAAACCCTCATTTCATATTTCGCGGCGTATCAAACATTTCCAATTCCAAGATGGAAGGCCCAATATTACCATTAACCGACCACCACCCGCCTTTAAAATATATGTAAAACCTATTATCTGAGTTAGTAAAAGGTGTAAATTATTGTAAGGGATAAGTATTTTACCATTTGACAACCTTACTGGCATTTTTTTTCGTTAACATGCAAACACGCTAAAAGATGGGGGCCAATATGGGATGCCTTTAACCTTCTTTAAAGGGCCATTCTTCGGGATGTCAATCACACGTGACCGAACTTCATTTGCCTTCCATGACCAAACAAATAGGCTAGCTAAGTTGAAAACATTATTTTTGGTTAGATTTTGTTCCAATCTACCATGTTCAACTTTCGTTAGATATTTGTTTTGTCATGGGGCAAATGAAGTTTGGCCACGTGTGTGACATCCCGAAGAATGGGCCCAAAACTATAAAATTACGATACTTCCTTGCTTGTATTTGTTATAGCAATCCAAAATAATTATTCATTCTACATAAACTGTATGGGATGCATGTTTTGAACATTGCAACTTTATAACATTGTGTTATAACATGGGCCCCTCCCCATTACATTCCAAAGGATGGCAGATATTATGACTATATGCAATTTGTGATTTTACAGATCTTAAAAATAGTCCACATTGCCCTGCCATCTTCATTCGTAAGCTATTAACCATCTGGAAATGTCATATAAGTTCTACTGATTAAGCCCAAGTTTGTGCACTCTCTCCGCACAAAGAGGTTTGGTCACTGGATGATTTCGTGGCTATTGGATTTTCGGGGTGGCCATATTGGATTTGATTGGTATGTTCGTGATCAAATCACGTCAAGAACCCGTCCCAGTAGATTCCTCGTATTTAAAACCTGGCTATAGAGCATACCATTAAGGCCATTTGATGATTTGGCGAGTGTACGTCCTATTGGATTTCTAGAAACTACCACTGGCACCGAAATTTTGCACACCCCAGAAATTATCGTTTAGGTTCTCATTGTATGCTCAGCCATGCGTATATGGCCGATGCGTTCCGAGCCCTGTGACCAGATTCAGCTTGTCTTTTCTTTTGTAATTTCCCTGGACAAGACATAACCGCTTGGTGTCTCGATTTACCCAGCGATATGTTTGGTGAGCTGGTCCCTGCTGCGATGGTTTCTTCGATGTAGTTTGCTGATAAGGGAAAGCGCGATCCCGATCTGCTGCATCCTTAAATGATGCTATGGTTTTATGGTATGGGCTTGGCCACCAGTGATCAGCGTGACCATTTTGAAAGCGCTTAGAAGGCCAATAGAATAAGGCGCTATATAAGTCTTTGCTCTTATTATTATATTAAAAAATCTCTTCGAAGAAAACAGCTGTACTATCTCCATTTTCACCCTCCGCCCACAATTCCTCCTGACTATATATTTTTGCATAAATCATATGAAGATGGTATAATCAACAAGGATAATACATTATAAATTTTTTCGTACTTTCCTAACAGACCTGCTACCTCTAACCCGTAGCAATCAAAGAAACCAAACGTGCTAAACAACTAATAAACATAAAGCATACTCACCGCTTAATAGTTTCGTGTCCCTAACGTCCTTACTGCTTTAAATCACCTTTTGACCTTGAGTTAGGGGAAATAGTCCCTAGATCTCAGGAAAAATACGCTACCTTTACTACTTTGTCGTGATCGTCAGATTTTCATCTAGAGCCTTTGGGGATTAGAGATGAGATTAGACACCACTTTTTTTCCCGTATTATTTTACATTATTCCCTTGTGTAACATTACGCCTGTGGGGTGGAAATATGTTCCGCCGCTTGCGTAAGACATTTACTCAACACGTGGGTAAGAACTTCTTTTTAACCACAAAAGGGTTTGTTATCATTGTAATCACATTGATGTAAAATTGTAATCAACTTAAAAACCAGAGTACAGTATAAATACGTTATTTGACAAGGTTTATTATCCGACACGACGCCCCATTGTGGTAGACAAGAGAGGGTCCAGGGACACCGCACCATCCAAACCCTCTTACCACCCGAAGGATTTTGTGAATGAAGTTATAAACTCTTATAAGAGATTATATAGAAATTAAATAACTAAGTGATAAAATTGAGTTCCATTCCATCAATTATCTTTGGGACAAAATCATTGCTTTGTAAATTTTTAGATTTAGATGAAAACATTACATGAAAAGAGGAGTTTGACAATATATATTACAGACCCAACAAGTGGTTGGGCCCACGACCCCCTCCCTTGTCCATTTTAAAACACTTAAGTGACCAGGGGGTCCTTTGTTCTGCAAAATTTGTTTTCGCGCTGGTCCGCTTTACGCGTGGGTTTTGTCGCCGATTTTTTTAATTGTCTGACTTTCTAACTCGCTTCTTTAATAAACCCAAAAATTAAATCGGCCAAGACGTTAATGGGTTAATTAGTGAGGGACCCGTGGACCCCCCCCCCCCCCCGGAACTAACGGAAAGTCGGTGAGAATATTTAAAATGAAAAACCAAAGCCTTTTTGACTGATCTATGTTCCACATACCCTATAAATTAACATTAGTAGTAACATTAAAAATAATTAAACCCTTCATGAGCTTAACATACGAACAATTGGTGGACCTTGCCAAACCGTTACTGACACAGTCTATGGTAAAATGACGTGTATTTTGCAAACCCCATAACAATACAGGATTCCCCTAAAACTGCCACGTTATGTTATAAATATATGTAATTGGGGTCTTCTAGAGATATGAAGCATAAATAGTTTTCAAAAAGTTTGGTTTAAGTTAAAAAAAAAAAAAAAAAAATATTTCATTTTTAATTGCCGATTTTATTGCCCAAAATGGGAGATTATAACTAGATTTAGTTTGAATAATTTTTCTCGATATCAGCAAAAGAAATTTTGCTTTATTTATAAATGTTTTTTGTAAATGCATATCTTGTAATAGTTTTATTACAAACTGAGTTAGTGTGAAAACGTTATATTTCAAAATCTCTGAGTCCAGCCAAATGTTACCACAGCTGCAAGTGTATTTGCAAATACTATTTTAGCCAAAAAAATTGACTCTGTTGGTGATTCCATGCTAAAGTTTGTCCTGAGGCTTTCACCCAATGGGAAACATTGATACAACTACTATCAGCCTTCACCGCTAATACCATGCAAATATGTCTATGGAAATATGAGAACACACTAACTCTAGGACTAAAATTGTAACCATAGAAAACATATGTAAAAATATATGTAAACTTTTATTTGGTAAAAATAACACAAGTTGTGTAAAAATAGGAACATATTTTTTTGTAAAAATTTAAGTATGCTCACCTGTTTCTTATGTAATTGACTGTTTAACCAAAGTTGTGTATTTTTTACACACCATATTTGCAAAAAATCTGATACAATACAAAAAAAATACATAAAAATTTGCAACGTTAGTTTTTACTTGTACATGTTTGTTGTGACAAACAAGACCGAGATTTCCTCGGGAACTGCGAATGAATTAATATCATGTGATATTTGATGTAGGGAGGGCGATTTTTCAAATTGGTCTGATCACGAAAGAAAAGCATCAAAATATAGGGTAAATGGGGTAGTCAGACACTACTGGGGTACGTGGGACACAAACTACATAATTTCCTCACTCAGATACAATTTGGCAACATGACACAGTGTGTCCACAAAATCGACGTAAACCTGTCTGCCTTTACATTCAAACATCCAAATGTATTTATTTAGTCTATCTTTGAAGGTGTTTAAAAAGCCAAAGGTCAACACTGACCGCAATTTTGTGCCAAAATGCGGTGCATTTCTTAATTAAGGGGGTTAATTGCAAAATGCAATATTTTTACTGAAAAGTAGAGAATAGTTTAAGTCTATACATTTAAACTATGATAAAATTAATGTTTTTTTATCAGCAAGTTGCAAAATGATTAAACGTCTAATTCTGGCCAATTATATGCAAAATAGCTAATTAATTTGCTGTGTGCCCACTTACCCCACATGAAATTCACTTAGGTAATGGACATGGCTCTTTAGCTGGTACTTATTTTATATTTTTGTGCTCTTATTTTAAAAATATAAATTCTAATACAATTTAGTCATTATAATACACAAATATATGACCAAATACATATTTTCCTGAAAATTTATGAATTTTAAGACCAGAAAATGATAACATAAGGCAATTTTCGGCAATTTATTCGAAGTACGCGTGCAAAATTATTAAGCGCAAAATATAATCTCATTATTTGTTATTGTTTAGGTCATATAAGTATTTTGAAAACACTTTCAATTTTAACAGCAGTGAATCTATTTCTTTTCGTGATAGCCTTACTCCCTAATTGCATAAATACCCAAAGTACGTGGTCCCACGTACCCCAATGTGGAGAATTAGAAAATGGGGTAACTGGGGCAGTGCTAATTGCACGTTTTCTATGCCTGTGGTACTTATACACGAAGTAGTTAAAAAATGCCTCATGAACCACAGTTGTGTTAAAGTAATGTTTTTCATAAAACCTCCCATGTCTTTGTTTCGAACCAATTTAGGCTTAAGTGCCCCACTTACCCCACTTTACTAACCCTACCTTTCACTGTTTAAATGCATCTTATACTGGCATGTTCTTTTCATGTTGCCGTCATTCGTACGTACCCTCCTAAACCAACCGCCGTACCAAGGCTTAATAAGACTAAGTTTTCATGTATTGATAAGAGAGCGAGTGGTTTGCCTTTGTACATGAAAACAATTACAGGATTTACAAACCAATTCCTCCTGCGTTGAAGCTGCCCCGTTGATGTAATGCCAAACCTGTTGTAGGGCCTATTTTGTATATTCGCTAAGCTATAACTCTTGCAACATGCTAAAATGTAATCATCATGTCTCATAGTTAACGAATTCACGCTTTCATTGTAGCACGGCGCGGCGATCTGTACACGGTATCATCGTTTTATTATCTTTTATGGCTTCCGCATAAACAGACGCATTTGCGTGTATCACCCACATCTTGTCAATCCGACCTACTCTCCGGATCACCGCTTTCGTTCTCACAGTCTTCATCAATAGTAATTTGTTGCTTAAGCTGCTTGTCGAAAAAGCATAAAAGACGGCTAATTTCCGGTGAAACCAGGTACGCCAATCCATGTGGCCGACTTCAAAGTTGAACGCTGGTTGAATATGGTAATTTGGTTTGGCGAAGGTGAGTTTTGACCACCCCACTCCTGCTCCTGGAGCCTAAGTTGTGGCCAGAACACCGTTCCACAGAGTCGGAGCTATTTCATTTAATTGATATGCTGCTGATACAATAGCATAGCGACAAAGCCACACAACCACAAGCTATAACAATAAAAGAAACATTACCAGTCCCATAGTTATAAGCCCCTCTAGACCTAACCCAGGGAAAAGTGATTCGTTTCGTGCTATTCTTTTAGGGGATTTAGTTCAAAGTACCCCTGATTACTTCGGGTCTATTTTCCTTATAATTAATTTGGATAGATGGCCAACGTTGTTCTTAAAATTATATTGCACAATTTGTCGCTTTATATAAACCATTTCTTTAGTTTAAACTAGTTTGCGACAGTGCATGGCCTAGCTTGGTCAGTAACACTAACACTTTTAAGTTATACCATCGAATTTTCTACCTCCTGCTACCTTTCTTTTCAAATTTTCTTCTAAGTTCTAAGTCTAAAGTGTTGCCATATTATACAAATTTTTATATGTTAACAAAAGCGCTTAAAGTCACACATAATGTTTCCCAATATTACTTTTAGCTACTTTGATTTACATACAGGCCATTCCTGAATACTACCACATTAATAATCTCACATCTCACACTTAGGCATACACTTCGCAAATAGCCAATATTTAGCTTCGTCAAAAATTGTTAACAAGCTTTAACAAAATAACCATAATCGCTTGAGGATATCTCCGTTCATTATTACCACCAGAACAGCACAAGATTGCCATCACCTACCATGATAAAAAGTTCCTCAAAAACGCGTTTACAAAGAGTAGAATTTTAAAGCCTTCTCCGAGCAAATATGTATGTAGAGTGTTGAAAACTCCCATTAACTCGTATATTCGTTTTAGGATATTTCCGATCATTATTACAACCAAAACAGCAAATGGTTGCAATCTAGTATACAAGTCCTAAAAGTAGTTGAAAGAGTAAGAGTTTTAAGCAATTTGCCAACACATTACGTATTACTTTACTGTAAACAAAGGGGCTGTGAAAGTGACGCGGCCGCGTGCGGCGCTCTTGGCCCTTTTTCGGACCCGTGAGGCATTGCGGTTCCGATTAAAACATCGCCCCAGTCATATTATAACCCATATGTCACCGATGAGTAGAATTGCTAATCTGGCACACCGATCCTCTCTGGTCTTGTTGGTTAGGTAGCTGGACCTCAATGATACAGTGGCTCTCTGGTTCGAACCCGCAATATAAATTTTCCATTCTTTTTTCAAGGTCAGAAGGAAACATTTTAAGTCCAAATAAGATAAAAAAAATAATAGCTGCCCTTTGAGGTTTGTATGGGAGACCTGCTCCTGGAGCATGAGTGTTGGTCAAAACTACCACTACCCGCGTGCATTGGGTTTGAATCTTGCTCTTTTGTTGCGGTTAGTGAAAAAAAGGCAGAAACGCAGAAGGGCAGAAAGCACAGCATGGTCAGATGAGAAAATCGAGCAGAATTACAGAAAAACAAATGGCAGAATGAGCATATTGAGCCTCGAAGTCATAAGGGACAGAATGGCCAGAAAAGCTAAATTGGCAGGCAGAAAGGGCATCATATGGGCAATTGATCCGGGGTGTTATATATATATATATATATATATATTATATTATATATATAGATTGATGAGAAAGGGGGTAAGTCATAAATCAACCCAATGTCAACGCTCGGTTGACCAAATACTCATCATAGTTTCCTGATAGTTTACGCTTTGCGAGCACTTTGTTCTACTTACCATTACATTTTTAACGTTTTATGTTGCTAAATGGTAATTTTTTAGCGCGTTTTGCGCCATTACTAGCAATTCATACCCTATGTCATTAATAAATTTTAATGTACCCCATCCCCCCATGTTAAAGGAATTTTCGCCACTGAAGGGCAGGGGTCAGGTCCGTTATACTTCACTGCCTTGTAGTGCAGTTTTGCAATGCAGTCTACCACAATCGTTACTGTAATCACTCCCAGTGTGGCGCAACAGCAGGTGGCAGTCAGCAACAAATTAAATTGACCTGCAGTGACCTTGGTTGACCTGAAGTAAATCGATTCGATTAGGAAGTCAGAGGAATTGATGGAACTTTGCAGTAAAGGTCCGTTCATGCTTCCCCTGCAATGTAGTGCAGTGCCGTACTACATAAAAGTTAAATTCGTTTTAATTTGCATTGCAGTGGGTTGGGTCAAGTTGTAGCAGAAAATAGGTGGTCGATATCTAGGCCAAGGCAAGCAAGCACTGCAACTGCATTGCAGTGGATGACGCATTGCAGTGGAATATGAACGGACCTTAAATTTACTGCACGTCTGTATCAGAGTGCATGGAAATATGACGGGACCTTTAGGATAGCAGAGTAGAACTACCATATACAAAAGAGCGTTTTCATTTAGATTGTTTTCTTCGTCCCAATTTTTTGTTTATATTTTATTTATTATTTGTTTTTTTTATTTTGATGTTGTAATTTTTTTTTTTTTTCCTGATTTTTGTTAACATGCATTTGTTTGCTTTTGTTTTGTTTTGTTTTTCTTGTTGTTTGTTGTAATTTTAATAATCTTTCCTTCATTCCTCGGTACTTTTTTTTCGGAACATGTAGATGCCAAGTTAGCCCCCCTCCCTACCGCCTATCGTTTGTTTTAGAAGAATGTCTCTCAACTGTACCTAAATCTAGAACACACGCAGATTGCCTATGTTTTTAAAAGGAATGAATGTATTTTCGTTGTGCAATGCCATTTTCCTGTTGCAATCAGGGGTCCAATCAAGGGAAAAAATTCAAATTAAAAACTGCCAAGATCTTGTTGAAACCCAACCAAAAGTGTTCTCTCCACCCCTGCCGTATTTTGCTATTATGCTATACCGCGGGTGTTCTTCATATTTTGCCATTCTTTCTGCCCATTCTGCTTTCTGCCGATTCTGCATTCCATTCGCTCTTCTGTATATTCCGTCCATTCTACTTTTCTGCTTTTCCTGCCTGCCGATTCTTCTGCATGCCCATTCTACTTTCACTTTTCATTTCTGCCGATTCTGCCATTCTGCTTTTCTGGCATTTTCTCCACCAACCGTGACTGGAATCCCCTCTTGAGAACTTTGACCTCGGTCGGTCGAAACCAGCGTCCACCAACACCGGTAGTTTTTTTTATTAATGATAAGAGCGAAAATAAGCGTGTTCGTGCGCATTCGAAATAATTTACCGTACGCTGTAAACAGAGCATCAATGGATAACATTTTAATGTTACCGTAACGCAAGAACGATGGACGGACGAACGAACACGCTAACTAACAGAGTTTCAGGGCGATTGTAGGAGCTTGCTTCGCAGCTCAAAAACGCGATGGTTGGCTTTACGTAATGTGGCGATGTAATGTTTTACATGTTATATTGTGCAAATAAAACCGTCAATGCTCGACCCTGTTGGCGTGCAGGCGAGCTGAAGCGGTCTCACCATTTCCACGGTGGAAGCTTGGAGAATACATGAGAGCTTTGAATGTATTCAATCAGTTGCAGTGATCAAACTTTTGTGTATTAGTCCACTCATCTTGATAAATAATAGGTACCACCTGGACAAATGCGACACACGGGTTTTTGCTGTAAAACTAATAGAAAAACCTTTTCCCCGACAACATATCAGAAAGGTAGAAAACGGGAATCCTGGCAAGACCTACTAATTGTGGTCAATTATATTACGTGGACGTATTTTCCTTTTCCCTATATTTCACAATGTGTAATAGATCATAAATGCATGTTAGGGAAACTTTCCACATTCCTGTTAGTATTTGAACATGTTTTGCTGCTATGGCCTGCGGAATGTGTAGCACTGCAATTGAATATATTTTAAATGGAATGGGGGCCTTATTCAAGATGGCCGCATTTCACCGCCAAAATCATTTTGCATTCTCATTCTAAATGATTTGTCCAAACATCCGGAGGATGTGGAGATCTTTATTATGCAAACCCAATTGGGTCAATTAGAGTAACAAAGTGAGCTAGTGCGGGGGGTCCTATATATCTGAAAGATGGATATATGTGCCTCTGCCATGTTTAAAGTAGGGTCCTTTCAGATCATCTAACCAAAACAATAGAGATATTTTGGGACACAAGCTGAATAAAATGGGGTCCGCCAGAATGAAACTTTAAGGGGTGCCCCTGAGGTACAACTGAAGTTAAAATCGAATAATCTCTCAATTGCACGAATCATAAATTGCTGCCATGAAATTATAAAATTGTTTTCAAAAGGTGCGCGAGGCCGCGAAAATTTTGAATTTGTGTGTTAAAATTCTTTTGAAAAGTTGATACTTTTATGCAAATGTGAAAACAGTCGGTAGCCGAAGAAAAAATGGGGTCCTTGAGTAATCTGAAGATTTAAAATAGCCGAGCCGGGTTAATAGCCCGGGTAATAGTTAGGATCTCAGCACACTAAACATTTGGTCATTGGGTACAAGCCAGTTTGAAAAGGGTCTATCGCGAGGCACATTCTTGCGTAACCGTTGTGGAAGTGAAGTGGGTTAACTGATCATCATCGTCGTGGGTTCTGCATAGTGTCGAATCAGCATAATGCTAGTTCTGAAGAAACGCGTTTGAACAGTTGAGTTACTTATTAATGCGTGTAAATTAAATGAAATACAGGAAATGGTTATTTTAAGTGGTGTAATGTTTTCAAGACATGAATGGCTACTCACTGACGACGTATTAAAATACCAGAAACAACTGTTTTCTTATTCAAAAATGGCCACTGAATGTGGGTCGATTGTTTGGGTCAAACCCCAAATGTTTGAGTCGCTGGGCTCGAAGGATCCGATACGTCTTCGCCTGCTGACACCCCGTTGATTTCTAAGGTGGGTATGGTAGATTACTATAGCTGCTAAAGCTACGGGTTAATGAAGCCGATGAGGCCAACGATGATACAATACGATGGCGGTGATGTGGGGGCGAATAACGATGATAAGGAAACATCGAGCATTTGACGCGACAATGAATGCTAACTGATCGATGATGATGAGATGAGAATGATGATGAATGAAACGACAACGACGACGATGACGATGCCTATTGCATTATGACATCGACGACGATGACGATGTCCTATTGCATGTGTTCTGTACAAACCATGCAAATTTGTATACAACGACTTCCATAGCGGTTAAAGTGGGAAACATTCACATTTGCATTATCGTTCGTTGTTTTGTAAATAAGTGCCGACTGACCACGATGACCACGAATTCCAGAAAATTACAACCACTTACAAATTTGGCTCTTAAAATTATATCTTTACATTAGTCTCCAAAAATGTTTTTAACGTCATTTTTGCAGAAACAAACACATAATTTCAAGAGTAAAATACGTTAGAATGAACACAAACATGTAGTGCATGTTATATAAAAAATAATAATAGTATGCCTGTTTGTAACACACAATATTGGCTAGAACTTTCAAATTAGCTCAGAAATATTTAAAATGTAACGGAATATTTCATACTCAAAAGATTATTGGGGATAAAGTGGTCTATTTCCTCGTTTTCTTAAACTCTTTCAATTTCCTCGTTACATATATAGTTCCTATCTTTAAAGTCAAGTACCGCTTACTGAAAACAATTACAATTAAATGGGTACTAATCCTCATAAAATCTAACATAATCTAAACAATTTAGAAGGCACTAACGCTAAATAAAACACTTCCCAAAGAAAATATTCTATTGTTCCTGAAAGGCGATTTTTTTAAATTATGTATATATTAGTAATTATTTAGGTTGCAGCATATCAAGTTAACAATCAAGAACATCAAACTTGTTTCGCAATAGTTACAATTCTATTTTTGTACCGGTTTACTAAGGGGTGGGGTTTTTAAACACCCCGGAATTCATTTATTAATAAGTCACTATATGATTTCGATGTTGTATACCCGTTGATAGCCTTGGTCCACCGTTTTCTACTGCTTCCAACATACCTAGTATGGCTTCACGTCACGTCAAAGTTCACAGTGGCAAAAGTGGTCATTCCCCAGACACACAACAGAGTATAAAATGAAAAAATGAAATTTTGCATAAAAAAAGGGAGGAATTTGGATTTTCATTTCGGGTTTTTGGCCCAAATGAATATGGAAAATGAACTAGTTTTTAATCAATATAATAATTTTAGAGCCATACAGTGCACATTTTAAAGACATGAACTAATAACTAAAGGGTAATATTCAGTATCAATTTATATGCGAATAATGTCCTCGAGGTCGGAAAAACTTTAATAATGGCACCATTATTTTTATTTTTTGATACATTATGAGTCCGTAGATTCATCCTACAAATTTCTATTCTATTAACATAAAAAAACGTGATTTGATTTTGTTTTTGTTTTATAGGTTTATTATAATGCTTATTTAATGTGTATTTTTTATGCTGATTATGAAAAAAATGATAAGAAACTGCATTAGCGGCTCATTATTGCAGAATAATGGGCAGTAGTAAACTGACCAATCAAATGCTGCTTTTCAATAATGGTTATAGTAGAGGAGTAGAGAAACCACTACACCTCGACTGTCGACGCAACCCCCGTGGAGGTGCTACCTCTTCACATTTGGTTCGTCGCCAAAATAGCAGAGGGATGTGAAATAATTAATATGCGAAGACTTCCGACATTGATTTTTAACGTTTTTGCTCACCGAGGGAAAGTTACCTGGGGTACTCAACTCCCCTTTGGTATACGAGGGTTATTTCAATATCCCTCCCCCAAAAACTATAAATTTGGTGTGATTTGTAAACAATGTTAAAACTACAAACATTGGATAATTCTTTTTCAAACGACGCACAGAACCGTAGGTTTTCAAGTATAAGTAAACATAATTAAACACAAAATTAATGTTACATAACATGAACACATCCCTCATGAATATATTAAAGGTACATTTTCACACCGATTGCTTAACCTCGTCTACTGAGCCATTTTTTTTGGTAACAAATTGCCGAAGGGTGGGGGGGTTACCACCCCCCGCGATTTTCGTTTACTGAACACCACCGATCCTGTAAAATTTTGGTACCAAGGATAGTTTAGAGATTGTTCTTTCCATTGGTACCAAAATCAGTACCATTATGACGTCACCATGACGTCATATGGTTGAGGAAGTACGAAATACTGTATATAGGGTGGAAAATTGATTTTCGGCGGCATTTTGAGCGACTCAAACACCTAATATAGCCTAAATGCTCTCATTATAAAACTAATTCATTTCCATCAAGTAGAAGTAACAAACGCATTAAACTGTTTTTTAACCTTTTTTACTTTTTGGCGAAAAATAAAAAATTTGAATTGTTCACTGTGTGTGTGTCATGGAAATTGCCCTTTTTGCTACCTGCGAAACTTTATGACGTCATTGGACGTATGATAAGGCATGTGTACTCATTTTGTTATCAATGGAAAGAGAGGACTAGCTATCTATTGGTAACCCAATTCAAGTTTCTGTGATTTCCTCGTTTTGTGATGCATGTTGGTACTCTCTTCCGAGGGGGTGTTGCCCCCCCCCCCCTATCCATCACTTTGGGATCAACCCTGTAATCCTTACCTAGACACCGGTAGAATGTTTGTTTTTTTGGATTGAAAATACGGAAATGTCATTGACATTACAATTAAACAATTGCCCAAAAAAGGGGTTTTAGCCAGACGGGAAAAAACCTGAAGGGCCCCCCCCCCCCCTTCGGTATACGAGGGTTAAATCTGATAGACCTATTATCGATTTTGATCACTGACGTGGCAAATCTTTGTCCCCGCGAATCCGTATTCTTTACTTACTGTGGTGCTTTGAGATATTTCGACACGCAAATCTATCGAATACGTATTCGATTGTTTGTGCAACCCGTTTTATACAATTCGTGTTTATTCGCCTGCGGCTATTTTGGTTTAGGAGATGTAATTTCATTTGTATTTTGGGTACAATTAAAGAGTACATAAAATGCAACCAGAATCAATATTAACTCAATTTTGACCAAAAAAATCAGATTCGACACTATGTCCTGACCACGACGATATAATTGTATCTTGTGGGTGAAGTTGGTCAGATAGTTTATCCCTCATAGCAAACCCCCTCCACAGACTGAGAATCCTATGAAAACAAATCGACTATTTAGGAAGGTACAGTGGGAATTACCTACAAAGCTGTGTGAGCAGTAACGTAGCAGCACATAACAAGTTCAACACTTTTATTGACAAGCTTGAAGAAAAAAGAAAATCATGTGTCCTCACAACAGCCAACAAATATGCACTGAAATGTCACCCCCCTTGGAGAAAAGAAAGAAGACGACTATGACTACTGCCTTTGCCTCAACTGACAAGTTAACAAAGCTAGAGACGAAATAAGATGCACCATACTAAATCCATAGAAGTTCAAAGGCACAAACGTGATGATGCTAAGGCTGCACTCGCTGTGAGCTTACACCCTGGTGCTCAAGGAAATTCCAAGGCTAAAGTGCTTGACACCCTACATCTGAAATACAAACATTGCTGCTGCCTGGGAGTCCATGAGGGGAGAGAGATGACTGACACGAATCAAAGTGAATCAGATAAGGAGTCCCTTCCAACACAAGTTTCAACACTTTAGTCTCTAATTGGAACCAGTTCAGAATAACACACCTTGATGAAACATTTCCTTCAATCCCAAGATAGCAGATACCTTCCCATCCGTCCAACACTGACCTTTTCATATAAGGAGTTTCGAAATGTCTTGAGAAACTGAAAACACCAAGACACTGGTCCCATCATTCGATTTTAGCGGGCGGGCGGGATTTACTTTTGGCTTCTTAAAAACGGCAGCCATCTTAAAAATTATCATCTTACGTCACCTTTAATGTATCAATTACAAACTTTTGCAACGCATAACCATGCAACTGAAACAATAACAGAATAGTAGAGGCCATATGCGAATGTCCTTGAAAAAATTCTAATAAAAGGACTATTGCGATATTCTTGTAGGGCTATATGTGAAATTATATGAAAAAAATTGTCCGGCCTTCTGGCAGCTGCGTTGGTTTTCGAGGTCACAGGTCAATGACCTTTATAAGGGCATATCATGATTCATACCCCTCAACCATTTCGTCTAAAAGCCTAAATGAGGGTGTCTAGACAAGGTTTTTGGGGTCAACAAACCCAATAGGCATATTGAAAAACGATCACTACACCCTTGATTTTCAAAAATAGTATGCAATATTGCATGAAATTGTCCTTCAAACTTCGACCCCCCCTCAACCATTTTAAAGGTGTTGGTTAAGACCTCCTTAGATTTCTTGGTTACAAAGCATCTGACCCTTTTGATTTTGGTACAGGTGGATTGGTCTTCTCTTTCAAATGATATCAAAAGCATATCCCAATAGTCCTCCAATTGATAGTAATGTTTCGTCGCCCGCATCACATACTGTCGTATTTCACATTTTTTAGGTTTTTGCGAAATTCCGCCTACTTACTTAATTCATCGAGGTCTTGCCATCCACAAACTTTCAAAATATGAGGATGCCAAATTAATTAGTTTATAATTACAGATTTTTGTCATTTTCCTCAAAATCATCATATCCGTATTTCACATACTGTCGTATTTTAAAATCTATCATTCATTTACACGTGTTTGATATAGCGTCGTATTTTGCCGATCCCGAAATAAACGATTTCACATACCGACCTATTTTGACGTATTTCCATCGTTATTTCACACAGTGATCTATTTTACGTACATTCAAAAACAACGGTGTCGTATTTTGCAATATACATTATTTGTGATTTCACATACAGACTTATAACTTTGTAGCCTAATTAAGATAATATAATTGCAGTATTAAGTGGGATTTATGGTTTATATTGGACCTTAAAATGTTTTCTACAAAACAGTATAGTGTAGATGTTTCTTTTATGCTTCGTTCTACCGTATAAACATGAAATGTCGCGGTAGATTTTGAATTGCGATTTTCTCGGAAAACGTGTTTGTAAAATACGACAGTATGTGATGTGGGCGACGGTTTTAATGAAGTAATAATCATGGGAAACTTGATTTCTCCGATTGTTGCTAAAAATAAGCCAATTTCTATTTTGAGTTAAAAATACAGGAATGTGTGATTTTGTTAGGTTTTTGGGTGATTATGAAAGGAAAATCAATTTAAGATCAAAATCAACATACACAGGAGGTATTATGTGCATAAAGCATATATATTTTTGATAGAAGTGAAAAGGAAAAAATATTATAAGGTGGCAAACATCCCCTTCCTCGAAAACTGAGTCTTGTCTACCACTACCAAAGGTAAGGTGGCGTGACATATTATTTTGCTCTAAAATGAAAGAAAATGATGGTCCCAACATTAGATGCAGCCATTAGGTTTCATATTTATGTGTTTTAGCTGGCCGGATGATAACCTTGTTCTCAGTGGTAAACACGCCACCTTCCTCCCCCAGGAAGACGAAGGTTACCTCAGACCTTCAATGGTTGACTTTGCCACTCCTATGAGGCAAGGAGTCCCATTCAGCCTACCTGTGACCTATCAAACACGCTGACAATGGATGCGTTTAAACACCCTGACGACGGATGCGTTTAAGTTGGGGGGGGCTCACCTCCTATCTCTTCGTGGGCAGGCCGCCGACCAGCCTCTGTTGCTCGTCACCACATAAACGTCCTCGAGTTGTTCGCCGTCTCTCTGGATTTGCGGCACTGCCTCTCCCCGTGGTCAGGGGGAAGGTAACTTAGTCGATGGGACATGTCCTTCTATGTTGTTGTTTTGCAGTCTTCATCGGGGGGCTAGGGGGAAATCAAGTGTAAATTCATAATTAATTATCAAAATCATATAATCGTCTGTTCCCACAAATAAAACTGGCACATTTTCTTGAAAAAGAATAAAATGTCACTTCAATTTCATTTCCCCAATATCAGTGAATAGTGGATACACATAGACTTCAGCAAACAATGGAGTTAAAGATATTCAATCACCGGCCTGGTATGCGGTAAGAAAAACACTTCAAATTCCCTTTCATCTGGGAGTGCAGGACCATTGTTATATTGTCGCGCAGCTGAAGAGATTTCAGCTGTTACGCTCTCTTATTTAGACTGAGTACTTTTCAGGACAAAATACTTAACCTCATTCACAAATAAGTAAATATTGAGCTTCTATAGTGCGTGTTCAATTAACTTTGGCCATGTTTTTATCATTTATTCGAAAAGGAAGAAACATGAACAAACATCATAAGAGAATGTTGCTTTGACCTAACAACTTTGTGCAGAACCAAAATCCGTAACTTATTGCTTAACTTCATTTCTATTCAATTTACCGCGTTTTCAGAAGAAAATTTAGTGTCAACGACCTATATTATAATGTACACTGGTTAGTTATTGTGAGAGAGGACGGGTATTTGTCACTCAACCCGAATCGTGGAGGTGGTAACACCTGGCTATAACAATGGCCCTACATACCCGGCCCATTGTAATATCTTTAGCTCATGGTTTGCTGAAGTCTATACATATCCATTGGTCTCTGATATTGGGAAAAAGAAATTGAGGTGACATTTTATATATTTTTAAGAAAATGTGCTAGTTTTATGTGCGGGAACAGACAGTTATGTGATCGTAATAATTTATTATGAATTTACACTTGGTTTTCCCTTAGCCCCCAGATGGGGACTACAGAATTTGTTATACAGTTGGTTATTTGGTCCACGTCCCATGGTCTAATTGTTGTCCGCTGTGACAATATGAAGGTGGTGACATACAGTGGTGGATTTAAGAGTCATCAGTGTCAGCAACTGCTGACAGGGCCTCTCTAAAATATTGCTCTTAGGGCCCCCTCAGACACCCCTTAGTCGCATTAAAGTGCGACATTGCGTCGCTTCGCGACGCTAAAGGTGGGCTCCACCTTAAGCTGCTGACACGGCCCTTTTCCTTAAATCCGCCACTGGTGACATATTAACAAGGAAGGGGTGTAATCAGTCCCAGCCTATGCAGGGAGATTCTTCGGCTTTTTGGGTGGTGCCGAGATTGGGACATCGGGCTGATCGCCTCCCGTGTTTCGGGAGTGGACAATGGTTTGCGGACAGTCTCCCAGGAGGGTCCCTAATCCCAGACACAGCCAGAAGTCAGAGGGCCGTCGGTGGAGTGGCAGCTCTACTTTGCAGTTTGCCGCACAATCTTCTAGATAGTGGACCACCCACACGTGGATCTGTTCGCCTCAGTCATGAATCGACGAATTGTGGCATATTAGGGGCCTACTCTTGGAACCCGGATTCCCGGGCAGTCAAACGGGATGCCATGGCAGCGGACCGGTCAGGATTGATAGCCTATTATGCTTGATCATAGCTTCTCCAGGTTGCCATGTTCCCAAAAGTTCCCGAGTGGATCTGTCTCGAGACTGCCTGGTCTTCATTATGGCCAAGGCAGTTGTGGTTTCGGCTTGTAAGGGAACAGATCCATCTTCCAAAGGGAGGGGGCCTGGTAAGAGGTCCTCCAGTCGACGCGTTCGTCCCAGAGTGCACCACCCATGCTCCGAACCTGTCTGGTGCATTTCTGGAGACTGTACGCGGAGGTGGGACTTTCTGAACAGGCTGCCATGCTCACTGTTCAGGCAAATTCACTAGAACATCATAGGACTACCATACATGGTGTGTCTATAAAGAGTTCGATCCATGCAATTTCTGGACTGTAGACCGGGTTTACAATTTCCTCAAGGAAGTCTTTCAGGAGTGGGATTAACTTACTGTCCTGACTGTCCGAGGTTTCTTTTTACTGACAGCCACCGGTCAGACCCGTAAAGGTGTCTCGTTGATGGCATGACCAATCTGGTGAAGGGTAGGTTTACGGATCGTCCCCGGTTACGTTAGCCTTGTTGCGGAGTGGGATTTGCCATTGGGTCTTGCAATTCTTGGGTGTCGGAACCGTTTAAACCCAACCTAAAGTTAGTCTTCTGGAACTATCTAGTGGCTGTGGCTTGTGGCCATAGGGTTTTCGGATATACTGCCTTGTCTACGGACGAGGCCACCACACTTTGAGCACAAGGAGGTTTCTATTCTTCCACTGCAGGCTTTTTTGGCCGAATAATCAATCTTCTTTTACCCCGAACCGTTTTTCGGCCACTTCTCACCATAGTTCAGACCGAGGGTTGCGACAGCTTCAGAGAAGCCTGCATCAAGGGACCATTTGGTACCAGTGGATTTTCCGTCCATCACTTAAATGCACAAACACCATGATTGGTTGACTGGCTTCTTGGTTAGGCCATATGATGTTCGAGCTCACGCGTTCCTCCTGTGGCCTTCTATAAAGAGCCTTCATCCCAGACATTTTGGACAATGTAGGTTGGAGTTGTCTTCCACCTTCCAACAGTCTATTTGATACATTGTGTCAAGCCGGGCGTGGTGTCGCCGTCCAATCCTTCTTGGCTTAGTAGCAAGCTTGACCAGGAGCATTAGGCGACTATAATGGGGCGTTGACAAGGTTGCGTTGGCGTTGTCCTACGCTTCTGCGACCTTCCACCACCGCTTAAGCACATGCATTATCTGTGCAAAAGTAGGTTGTGGAAGAAGCTAGCAACTAGTCCAGTATCCGGTGTCGAACCCATATGATTTGGCGCAAAGCGTCCCCACAAATGTTTTTGATGGGTTTCTAGGCAACCTTGACCTGCGATTCCAAATCTGGATGATCCACTTTGGCATCATTGAGGATTGTGATATAGGGAAGGGGGTAATTTAACAGGGTAACATTTGTTAATGTTTCATGTGGATTTGAAATATGTATAGAATTGTTTATCTTGTCCTAAGGTTAAAAAAAGGTATATTTTGCTATACCTGCAACTTTTGTGTTTACAACTACAAGACAAAATTTGTTCAAGGGTCATCATGGGATCATATTACAACATCTCCGATTTGTTTAAAATTGGTTTCAATTGTCGTATGGAATGTTAACACCTGAACATCAAACATTTTTACCTCATGTCCAATCATTGCTAAGGTATCTAACATAGACTAAAATGATTAACCCCCAGAGACCCTGTGGACATTCTCCATTATTTCCCCTTATTTATACCACAAATCCAACAAGTTTACCTATATTTGACATTAATTTAAACAGAATGAAGAATTTGAGGCCCCATTTTTAAAAATGAATCTGTGCATTCTAATTGTTTACCCCAGGAGGACCTTGACCATTTTAGACTGATTTGTTAAAAGTAAATGTCCTAGATATAGCAAACTGTACATTTAATGACCACCAATTGGCTAGGAGCAGTTATGTCCCATCACATGCCTTTGACCTTGAATCTCTGACCAACGCACAACTAGAAGCCGAACAATTTTCCATAATTATTCAATATATCGGCCTACCAAAATTAAAAAAAGTCCTTTTATTAGAATTTGTTCAAGGTTACATAGACATGTGTCCTTAAGCCTCTATTGTTATTCTCCCCTCAAGAACGTTGTTTGAAGGTTTTGTTTTTTTATTTTTTTTGTGATAAAAACATTTGTGGAGCAAGGGCGAATCACTGCGCCTGTGATGCAGTTTCAGGCTTATTTTCAACAGTGGTAATGAGGCTTCTGATGTGGTCCAAATGAAATTTTTGTCCAAGAATGGTTAATTACTTTAGTTATCATCGATATCCACTGATTTTACAATAGTATTTTGGCTGTTTTCATTATAGATTATGGTTATTTTTTTATTTATTTGATATTTGTACAGACTAACGAATTGGCTAATTTATGTTGAGAAAACGTGGAAAAATTTTGATTAAAAGTGCTTTCCTTGCTGAAAGATAATGATGACATCATTTGTAAGCCTCAAGACTGTTTTATTGTGTTTATTGACACCCAAAACATGGGTATAGACACCATCTTTTTGCTTCTAGGCCAATTGGATGAGCAGTTATAACCCATCATAGGCCGTATAAAGGTCGTTGACCTTTGACCTTGAATATCTGACCAACGCAGCAACCAGAAGACGGGACAATTTGTTTGGTAATTATTCATATGTAGGCCTACCAGAATATACATAGAATCCTTTTATTAGAATTTTTTCAAGGTTGTATAGAACATGTGCAGATTAATGAAACAAAAGTTAATATGTTGTAAGAAAATAGTTCAATGAAACAAGAGTTAAAGGTGCATTTCGTGATTTCAGCACCTTCTGTTTTATTCATTGATCACTAGATATCCTTGAGAAAAAGTTATTCTCAAAATTTGAGCTGATCCCGATCTTGCGGTTTTGTGTTATGAGCAATAACTCGTTTCCCACGGTCCCATAGGCTACTGTGCTGTAATTTCTGTCCGTTTACGGACAAAAAATACAAAATTGCGAATTTCTCACAGAGTCGAACGAATTTGCACGTAAGATTGGGCACACATGGATTACTTAGGCTAAGGGTTCAGTGATATAAAAATCTCAAGATTTTTTAGGTAAATCGGGGGGACGAGGCTGTATAATAACCAAAATATAGGCAAAAAAGGCACATATTTAGCTTGCTTGGGCTACGTATTCCAATGTATTGGCACTGAACAGTAGTAATTCTCATGGGAGTCAATCGGTGGGGGGACGAGGGGGGGGCTTTTTGGGGTGGGGGGCACAATATCAAATGTCCCCCCCCCATTATTTGTAGGCCTACTAAGGGCCTACCGGTCGCTTACCAATGAAGGATCCGGGGTCTTCGGCCCTCCCCTCGTCGAAAATAAAAATCAATGCGACAATGACACTTACTTTGGCAAATACTCAGTATCCTATAAATTTCCAAAATCTTCCGCGCTTCCGCGCGGTACCTAGAGGAATTACATACCTGATTTCAGTGCAGGGCCTATTTTAGTTTGAGAAATGACAATAGTCAGAGAGAAAGTTCATGTGACCGTACAGTTGAGTACATACATTTTTTTGCTGAAAATGATAGATTAGGGTGTGTAGAATAAGAATCTGCCGGTTGCCACCTGGGCACCTTTGGGCGTTTTGAAAAATCCAAGATGGCGTCGCCATAAATGATAATTATCTATTCAACCTTATATTATCCAACTATGGAGTTACTAGATATACTATGGCACTTGTAACACTAAGTAATACTTCAAATTCAAAATTTAAAATACGCCCTATAACAGCAAATACCTGCTATAAAATAGACATGAAGTACCTAGGTTATGTAGTTAGACACTGTTATGACGTCTCGTAGACGTCAAAGGTCAGAAATACCTTTCAAACACAAATAAATGAGCCTTGTGCACAAGTGATCTGAATTTTATATAACAAAACAGATTTTAATGATTTTTGATCGGTTAGGTTCAAGAATTTGGAATGTCCAAAAAACAATTGTCTATACAATTCAAAGTTTTTCTTAACAATTCTAATCTTACTTAAAGTTCATTAATGTCTCCAACCAAAAGTAGCGTTGCAGTTTAACGATGATATTTTCTCCCAGCGAAGACTCCAAAATGACAGCATGCAAAGTCACACTAAAAAAAAATCCTCAGCTAATGAATATTCCATTGGAATCTTCTCAGTCCTGAAGATAACAGCAGTTCAAGACGACAAGGTTAAATAAGTCCCTCGACGACACTAATATTCCATAGTATATCAGTCCAAGATAATCACCACGATTTCTATCTGTCCACAATTTGGAATCCTATTTTGATTCCCAGCACTTTAGGCTTAACAGTAGAATAATTACAGCGACTTCGGCTCACATGGAATTATAAATCCTGGCACTATGGTACTTTACAGGTCTGCTACACAGTGTAGATTAGAACTAGCTATAACCTCTAGCTACTTGTTACTAAAGGATGCTGGCAGAGAGTCCTTACTCAAACCTCCATTATATATTGACTTCACAAGTTCCCAAGTCTTAAAATAGACATTACCACAGCATCATGCATAAACATAACCTTGCACTAGGTGACCAATTGGAATTCACATAAATTATATCATCTGAATTACATCACTTCCCATTGACTCAGTTACTAAGTTTACATCTTGGGGAATTCCCCATTTCCCGTATTGTGCAATCTATCTAACAGGTGCACCTTGCACAAAAACAACACTAGGGAATTCCTCTTTCCTTTTTATCATAAAGTACTTTTCCGTGAAAAATTTTTCTCAAATTAAAATAGAAAATAATATTTTAATCCAAATTTTATTTTAAGGGTTAATAAACAACACAATAAATGTATTTCTGATACTTTGAAATGGTCTAACACGACCCGTAGCGTAACCAATATGGCC
This sequence comes from Ophioderma brevispina, assembly GCA_023653785.1. NCBI lineage: Eukaryota > Metazoa > Echinodermata > Ophiuroidea > Amphilepidida > Ophiodermatidae > Ophioderma > Ophioderma brevispina. The sequence continues at coordinate 30,190 of JAMKCH010000893.1, read as the reverse complement.
AGCCAAAAAGAAACGTGAACACTTCAAAAAAATACTTATCCACACATTTGATAGATTGCCATTATATGGACGGGTTTTAAAGAGATGGCTAACGACAATTTGCTGATTGTAGTCCAGAAGGTATGGAGACGAACGCCTTCAGAAGAGCCGCTAAATAAAACGGGTTTAATGTCTTACTTCAATGTTTTACGGTGAGAAAATCGGAGATGTTGTGTGGACCGGAAATTAGATAACGTAAATGGAAGATTAGAGCAGTCCATCACTGTGGACTCAAAAATGGAAAAAAAATGGAATGGCAAGAAGAAAGTGGCCAGTGTGAAACTGACAAGAATTTTAATCATACCGTGGATATATATGTTTGTAAGGTGTATAAGTATGCAGACATGATTTGCGCAAACGTGATTATCATTCAAATTGCAGTGGGAGGTCTCCCAATTTTCCAGATTTTTGTTAAGGAACACTTCGTTTATTGACGTTCTATCGCAGTTTTCCGGTCCACAAAGCACTGCACTTTTCTCCCGTAAAACCTCAGACCATGGAGGTTAGGAGAGAAGAGGAAAGGTCTTCCCAAATCCCTTTGACGATGATCATCGCGCGCCGTAAAACAGGTCGTAAAACGATTGTATTGGTACAATACAACACGAGATCAATATGATGCTGAATGCATGCTGCCTCAAACAATGTCGATCCAATGTTGATGCACATACATCAGCAGTAACATTGAACTCGTAGTACGTAGTTATTTGCACTGTAATAAACAAACTCTTTTAAGTATTCAGTTTGTAGGGAAATATACGCTGAATAAATTCGTTAATCAAGGAGCATATTCACGGACTAGGCCTAGGATAGCACTCACTATCCAAATTTATTTTTGCCATTTGCGTTTTCAAAACAACTCTTGGTGGGCAAGGGGGCTGAGGGCAAATTTCACAGACCGGATACTGTCGGGATGAGAAGGGATTCGCATATTAACGTACTTGAGCAATATTTTTTTTGGGGGGGGGGAGCCAAATCACCAAGTAGTTATAAGTAAAAGTCAAACCTCTATCATTTAAGACGGTTCTTTGAACAGTGGTAGCACCAGAAATAGGTTTGGGGCTTTTGATCGAGCAATAATGGCCACATTTTTTGAGAGCGCCCCCATTTTCAAAAATTGGATATTTGACAGAGTTATGGTGGTAATTTATAGGGGGAACTATACCTGCGAAACGCGAGAATGCTAAAATGTGTATATACATCAAACCAAAGGGATTTTGTCATTAGAATTGGCGATCCCAGATTGGACTAACGGCCGACAGGAGCTAGAAATGCTACGTTTATGTACGTCATGACGCAAAATAGTGCCACCTTGAGAAAAATAACTCTACTGATTTCGAGCTTAAACCATCACAGGTATTACTTTACTAGCCAGTTACCAATGCAACGATGTAAAAAATATCAAAATTCTTAACATTGGGGGCGCTCTTTCAACAAAATGTGCTATGATTGCTTTAATAGAGCTTTCTCCTTTTCTCCTACCTCTATGGCCCATCTACTCAATTGAGGCTTCTGCCTCATAAAATCCAGATATTCCTTAAAATGCCATACCGCTGTGGTGCGTTCTACCTGGCCTATTTGACCGATACCCCCTTCATGACCCAAAAACTATGTATTCATGCATGCCCCTAGACCCAGCACTATGATTTTCCCTGTAAAATGTTGACCGCCACAGTTGTAAAAATTTATTAAAATTAATAAAATCCGATTGTTCTATTTGTGGCTTTTGGTGATTAAAATGTGTATGATTGTAGCATTTCAAACAAATTCACCGAAATGTATCCCAGTGAGCTATGTCCCCGTATCTCTTCAATGAAACAATGTTATGTTTTGCTTTAAAGAGGACATTCCAGCAAAATATGCCCCTCCCATTTTTTTAAACAATTTACCAATGGTAGTAAATCAAACCTGGAGGGAATAAGCCGTTAAAATTAAAAAAGCCATCTTCATGGAAAATATGCTGTGTATTTTCTGTCGTGATGACAGATATCGAAGTATGCTTGTTTATGTGGCCGATCAGGAAAGCAGGCAAGTTCAAAAATTACTTTTGTTTTCTTTCTTTGTTCAATAAACCTCGAAAGTCCCTCGGTTGGTATTGTACAACAAAAGTGCAAATTTATACAAATTGGTTATCCTCAGAAAATCTCCTAATGTCCCTTTAAATGAAGAAGACCCTCGTTTGATAAGTAGAAAGTGTATGTCACAAATGATCCATGTGAAATGTTATGAATGTGTGTAGAGTTTATGAAACCTTATTCTGCATGTTTTAATGTATTTTGACCTCATTTGACATTTGTGAACTCTAGGTGACATTGAACCTGACCTGTGCAGGTGGTTCATATCCAATTGTTTTCCAAATTTAGTATTCTCAACCTCTCTTCCAAATTGATGATTTATAACAAAATGCACAATTTTTACCATATCTGCTTAACAACTTACAATGCGTGGGAAATAGACCAACTTTGGGCCAAATTGAGGGAAAACGGGCAACTTCGGAAACTGTGAAGTTTGGTGACATTGTTTAGATAAGGCATTTTTCTTCCAATTCAAGTTAGATTCGTCTCCAAATATCATACTTTCAGCAATACGGCGTTACAAAAACATCCAAGTTTTCACAAACTAAAATCACGGAAACTCATCGTAGGAAAATGCTATCTCCGATTTTTTGGACTGAAATACTCAGATTTCGGCTGTAATCGACTCAGTCTCTTTGTTTTCGTCTCAACATGTAGTAAACAAACCAATGCGCATCGGGGATATACCTTTTTGCGCAAAGTTAATATCTTGTTCCAACTGAGCGTTTGCCCCGCTCTGTTCGGCGTTGATCATGGAACATGAAAAGAGTACTCCCTGCCGAGAGTGGCCTCTTTGTTGGTCCTAGGTTTTACAATGAGAGGTTGCCAAGTGATTTATAATTGGGATAATCGGCGTGCGTAATGCAATTAGGGAAGAGCTTTCTCCAGTCGTGTCACCACAAAGAGGTTTATATAGATAGAGAGGCAAAAGTTACGTAATCTTTAGAAAATCATCGTCTCGCATGTTTTCCCGGACAACCAAAAGAAAAAATAGAGTAACAACAATAGAAAGCAATGGTGCTCCGCTTCTTCCACTACTGTGGGGGGCCGCTTTGCAGATAACCACTAATCGGTAGTGATACAACTTAATGTATGTGATAGAGTGGCCAGGGTAATAAGATGCCCTGGATCATTGTGCTCAGATACTCTTTTTTTCTCATAATGCAATGCGCGCTTAGGTGAAAAAGATGTATTCATTGAGGCGGTGTATTTAAATCAAGGACGACTGAAGTTCATGTCATTCGTGGCCATGGGTAGGACAAAATTTTTTAACCACCCAATAGCACCAAACATCCAACAACTGATATTTTCGGCGGATTGTTGTATCGAATTGACCTTTTGTGTGTATAAAACAAGCCCCCAAACTACGAATTTATTCAGTTGCTAAATATTCAAAATGTAGCGCCCATGGACGACGACTGGTTTGAATGGCTTCACCCCATGTTGTCACCACGTTGTAGTTATTAAGTTATTACCGGTATTAACTCAGTCCGATCTGGAATTTTTAAAAAAAATCACTACTATATCCCCTCACGCCTATGACCCTATTGTAATCCGTCTCTACTGCGGTTCGGACCTAAGTCATTAGGTCCAATTCTTTCCACACCTATAAATATTGTCAGTTAGAAACAGGTGCTTACTTGTTATTGTTAACACTGGTCACAGTTAAGTCCGACAGAGAGTACGGTCGTGCATGTCCACACGTACTTTAGTAATACCGGTCGTAAAGTTACGACCGGACTTAACCCTGCTCTTCTTCGGCATTAAATCGTCGGACTTAAAGCCTAGTTAGGTCCGATAGAGTGCGTTCACACGGCAAATTTATATCAAACACTAAAACCGATCGATTTAGGTCCGGTATTAAGTGACTTATGTCCGATCGCATGTTTTTTTAATTCCATCGGACTTAGTTAATACCGGTAATAACTACACGTGTGGACACGACTTCCTTCTATCCTACCTCCATGCCCTGACAACCCCCAACAAATCATTTATCGGCTATTTGGAGTCATTTGTGACGTTCCTGTGTCTGTATTCCTTTTGTGTTGTAATCGGCAAGTTATCGATCATCAGCTCTTCTTATCCTTTTAAGGAACACAGCAATCAAATCAAATGTTTTTCGCACTCTAGGATACAGTTTGAAATCATTTTGTGATTGTGATTTTTTTCTACATGTTGCAATACCTTTGTCCAGTGTGTGTACCATAAATATGTCCTTAACCCAATTATGGGAACCAGAGGTCTTTATAATGCTACATGAAACAACCACCCAACTCTGTGCATGACTTGATATCTTGTCAATCATTTGATTCTTGCACATAATTTATGCTTGGGTAACTTGCAATATGGTGGCTTTTATCAGGCAATCACTGCTCTATAACATCTATAGCCTTGTTCAAGGCAGTCTGAATTTGAATATATCGCTAGCGACCTATCGTTAAAGCAATAGTAACTTTGACCAAAGTAAACGCATTGTCATTCTTAACAGTTGAAATCATATCCATAGTTATTTTTAGTATCCGGATTCCAACACAGGTGTCTGCAGTTTAGTTCGCCAGCTCTGTCAGACAGCCTTGTTAGATTGTACTGCCCGTTTTTGATGTATTTCAAATTTCGTGATTTCGAAAATTTCTTCGCCGGGTTGCTTTTTAATGGGCGTTTATGAGTTATTTGAATATAAGTGACCAATCAATGACGCTCTATCCCTAACTAACATGTACGGGCGAAGTTGTTGGCCAATGAGTACGAGCTATTATGTGTCATTTGTACTGGGCAGTTACGTAAGTGGGTAGGACCATCAATTTGCATTAAATACAGAATGAACAAGACGCGATTCGTGGAAGTTATCCATTTCTATTATGGGAGGAGATTCGTGTGTGGTGTTGACTTGTGAACGGTAGTAATTCGTAAGTGATTCGTGCACATAATATGGTATGAAATAAATTTGTGAGACCATTTTCATTTACGGTTTTGCACGGGCACCGGCCTAAGGCCCTGGAGAATAGTACATGGGGAAATGTAATGTATGTTTTGGTTTATTTTTTTTAATATACAGTTTTGACACCAATGTTTTTCCAGTACAGAATTTCATGGAGAACCTAAATATCATGGTTGTCATTTTTTAAAATGTGTTCTTGGGTGTTTTATAAGGGGGGCAAAATTTGTACAGGGGTAAACAATAAAGTGCTTAGATTGTTTAAAAATTTATACCAATCTGTTCGGTTGCTCATAAGGTTTCTAAAAAGGTATAGTTTGCCACATTTGCGACCTATTGTTTTAGTACAATAGGCTCAAGAAAGTTCAAGGTCATTATTTATAGAATGGTCTGATTTTGTTGGAACTGGTTTTAAATCGTTCATTGGGTCATACTAAATAAGAAAATGTATATAGATTCTGTGTTTCACCTTTCAAAGTGAGACTTTTAGAGATATGACTAGTGGTCTCCCATAGACCCTGTGGACCACGGCCATATTTGCCCTCTTAATTATTATCAAAAACGTCATTGACAACGCGACCTTTATATTTTCGGCTTCTGTACAGTTAGACGAACAATTTGGCACCATTTTTAAAACAAACCTATGAATCTGAAAGTTTACCCCCAGTGTGACCTTGAACCCATTCCTTGTAACTCTTGTACTATAACCTTCAGGTAGGGCAAAAAATTTATAACCTTTCTGTAATTCACTGAAAGGTTAACTGAGCATGATGGGTTATACTTCATAACAAATTTTGACATTTTATATTTTGGACACCTACAACAAAACCTTTCCCACTAGAATTCATCCAAGAAAACATTTTAAAAAATGACACCATGCTTTTTGGAATCCTAATTACAATTTGATTAGGGAAAAAAACCTGGTTGGCAAGATGTATATGAAATTTCACAAAAATACAAGTTCACATGTACTAGAAGGGGGTTGCATTGGGTGGTGGGGGTGCTAAAGCCCAAGAGGATAAGATGTTCTGAGATCATTTTTGGTAAGAGTCTTGGCATGGGCTCAGCTAAGGGCCTCGCGTTGGGGGTGGGGGTCAACAGCAATGATATATACGGGGAATGTACCTCGGAAAGGGGGAACATACATAACCGAGCGTCTTGAAAGAATATAACCTCATGATGGAAAAAAGACCTGACTGCCAGAAATGGACGGTTTTCATGACACTCTGCTCTGTCCGGATGGTAATGTCAGAAGTTCATCCTGGTAGAGCAAGGTACTGAAATGCAATTGGCAGTGGCGTACTGAACGGATCCGCGAGGGGGGCAGTTGCCCCGGACTCGAAATAGTGGGTCGCATTTGCTCCCCCTCCATCAAAAATGTATTTCCGTCCCCACTTGTGAGGAACTGAGACAAACTTTAATTTGGCCTTAATGTGAGCCAATTAATGTAATTTTGGGTTAATTCTAGCGCTTGGTGTGCATCAGGTCACATTCAGCACGTATTGGAAGAAGTCACCGGGACGAATTAGGAATTTTGCATTCCATGGGTCCATTGCCTCGGTACGACCCTGACAGTTGGATAGATAATCAGGTGCATTCTGACTGAAAGTATTTGAGGACTGTGACCAGCATATTGAATATTATTCCCTCCTAAATAGGGAGCCAATGTAACTACTGTAAACCAATGCTAGCATGATGCTTAGCAGATCTACATACCAGCTTCGGAGAACAATTCTGAATATTACTTGAGAATCAAACACAACACGTTAAGTTTGGACAATATCTGAAAGGCAGATGGATTTGTCACCTTAAGAGGTTGTACCTTATGTTTTAGATGGGAGAAATGGCCACAAAGAGCAAGTTTCGCTGTCAGCACATTCTCATCCATACATTGAAAGCATCAATGCAACACAATATGTGATTTTTAAAGGTAGTTGTAATAACAACACAATCCTTAGGATCAGATTAGTTGTATGACTTTATAGGTTATATAGGCATAGTGTAAAACGCGAAAGCGAAAGCGCTAGTGAATTCGGCAGTCTTAACGGAATAAAGTGCAGCATCACATGGAGTTTATTTCGCTGAGGCTGCCGAATTCAATAGCGCTTTCGCTTCCGCTTTCGCATTTAACACAAAGCCGTTATATACCGCTAACTAGGCTGCCGTAAGACTCTAAAATCTTGGGTGTACTACTTTCTTGCACGTTAAGCCCATGTTGCAGCGAGCGATTAGGGTGCGCAATACCGGATTTTGACCCAATTATCCACTGTTACGCATGCTCACGAGCAGAAATCGCTCGCTGCTACTGGAAGTATATCATGGGCTTTATGTAAAAAAAAATGCTTTAAAATGTTTGAAAATACAGGTGCAACGAGATATTATGTAGTGATTTCATATAGCTCAGACATACAATAGATTCCTTTTATTTGGCTACAGAAATAACTTAGAATGAACACAAATGGTGATATGTATATGCTTATTATTTCAATAGAAAACAGCCTGAATTTCGTATTTGCTCCTATAGAAAATTAGAAATTACAACAATTTGTGTACTTAAAAAACAGTTCTCAGCTTAATCATTTCAGAGAGTATTTTTCATAAAAAGCTTTACACCATTGCAAAAATCAGAATTTTCACATATTAAAAGGCATTTTGACAATAAATTTGAGGGAGGTTACTCCATGCTCACCAATTTCACTTCGATTTGCCAACTACACTGTTGCTCATAAAGTTGGAATATTTTTTTCAGACACGCCTCAGTAATCATATTAGAGTAGGTGAATGATTACATAATGAGCCCTCACTACCCAGGTGAAGTGAATCCATGCATAATTTTTAATAACGTAACAATGCCTTTTGTTGGGAGCTATAAAATGTCAGACGTCTGTTGTTTGTTCCTTTTCCCTGCTCCAAGCCAGTATGCAAGAGCCCATTTTTTTCAGAGTTGGTTTACAACAAAACTGACACAGAGTTCCCCTAGGCTATGCATCGTCCAAAGGCATTGCCAATACGCCGAATAGTACTCGCACTCCGACGGGAAGGGTACAAACAATCCAGAGTCACTGATTTCCACGAGATATCTCAGAGTACGGCCTGTAAAATCCTCAGACATCATCGAAAGGTGGGCCATTTGAGGCCACGAAAATCTTCAGGACGACCACAATTGATTACCAGACGAGATGGTCGTCGACTGCTTAATCTGTGCCGTAGAGCCCGGAAAATGCCAAAGAGCCGTCTTCGTCGTTTGCGGAGAAGACACTATGGAATCAACGTTTCCCTCCAAACTGTAAATCGGAGATTGCTTCAACATAGTTACCGATTAATACGAATGACCAAATGTCCATGCGTAAACGATAACCATCCACCACAGAGTTGATGGACTTCGTTGGGCTAGGGAGCACGGAAGATTACAGTTCAGACACAGGCGAAATGTTGTGTTTATTAGCGAGAGCCGCTACATCCTTGAACATCAAGATGGAAGACAAAGTGTTCGTCGATTACGTGGTGAGAACCTCTGAGATAACTGTATTTAGGAATCGACTCAAGGTGGTGGCGGCTCAGTGATTGTATGGGCCGGTATTCATTATGGAAGAAAAACATCACTGATGGCCCAGATGGAAACAAGAACGCCGTCGTGTACCTGGACATTCTGAAAATCACTGTCTGCCACATACAAGAAGGGTTTATGTAAACAATTTTCGGCTGCAAGACAATGTCACGCCGCACAGGCCCGCTGTAGTGAGACAATTTCTTGAGGCAGAGGGAGTGGAGCAGATACCATGGCCTGCTTGCTCCCCTGATATGAACCCTATCGAGCATGATGGGATGCCTTAGGCCGAGCCATCAATCACAGTGACAATCTTCCTCAAACACTACGGGAGTTAGCTCAGCCTCTGACCGATGAGTGGGACGCTCTGCCCATTGACATCATAAACAACCTTGGCAACATCTTGACGCACTGATTCATGAAAGGAGTGGCCATACACGATGTCAGTGACTGATTGACATTTAAATCAGTACTATTGAACATTTCGATGCACGAAAACACCCAAAAATGTGTTATATGTAAAAAAGACTGATGTGAAAAACTTGTTAACAAAATCCTTAAATTTGCTGTTAAAATACCCTCTTTTTCCTTTCAGGCTAAGGACACAGTTCGCAAAGGGTTAATCGTGCGCTAAGTTCATGGTGATATGTTCGGAAGAGACTGATCATTCAAGTAATGTGGTGATATACACCCTAGATAGCATAAATAACTCACACTGTAAGAATCATTCCATAAAAAGAGGTAACAAAATATTTTATTCCAACTTTATGAGCAACAATGTACACACACTGGCCAAAAGTATTGCAACATGCAGAAAAGGAAATTCATAATCACCAACTGATTTCAAAATTATACCACGGATTCTTGACCACACAATACGTATTAAATTCCAAAGTTGTGTTTTTCATACAGATGTTATTCCCCAGAATCCAAGAGGGTGAAAAAAGTTTGATTTGATTGTCATGCTCCCTAAATATGGCGGATTAAAGGAATTGTGAACGATAATCTGCCGATTGCACTCCAGAAGGAATACAGACACAGACACAAAAGACATGGCTTCAAAACAGCAATGGATTGTACTGGTTCATTAGGGTTTACTTTTAAAGTTTATGGGAGAAAATCAGAGTGATTGTGTGGACCGGAAATGAGATAAAGTCAATGGAAGATAGTCGTCTTCGAAAAATTCGAGAAATCCGGATACATCTGAATTGCAATTCGAATGATAAATCACGCGGTTTACGTAAGAATTGTCTATTCACGCGTTACACATGCATGACCAAACAGCACAATGTCAACGGGGCGATTAAAAAGTTGTTTTCCACTTATCACCTGACCTCTTTCTTGCCATTAATTTCCCGAGTCCCAACCGGTGATGAACGTGATTCCCATCTTTTATTGACATTATCTCATTTCCGGTCTATACAACCACGCCGATTTTCGTCCTTACCATTACAGTATCCATGGGTAAACCCTAAAGTTCATTTACGACTATTTTGCAGCCATTATTGACGTTCCTGTGCCTGTATTCGTTCTGGAGTATAATCAGCAGTTATCATTATCCACTTCCTTTAACCCGCCATATTTAGGGAACATGCATCAAGTCAACTTTGCTTGCACTAATTGACTCTGTAATAGCATCTGTTTTAAAAATCAGATCTTTGAAACAATAATTAGGTAATGTGTAGTCAGGAACTCCTGTACAATTTTATATTAAATTTTTTAATGGAAATTCTTTTCTGCATTTTGCGAATACTTTTGGCCAGTGTGTGTATCCGCCTAACCGGCTATAAGAGCATTTCGTGATGGGCTTTTCGAGGAAACTTTATATTTAGTGCTTCGTAACTAAGAATAATCTGGTCACCATGTTGGAAATTGGTCTTTTAATTTAGCTCTAATTTGGCTTGATATGTTTTTAATTTCCTTCTGGAGAGTTTTAAAAGTGAAAGAAACATGCTAAGTTTGCCATTTTTCCATTGCCTACTGTCGGTACTGTGTACAAGCATGGACATAGTGGATAAGAGGAACCACAAACATCGTTTTTCAAAGACCCTATCACGTTTCCGCCTTTGTTATTCATCCCACCATGATACCGTTTACCGGCTTAAGGTCTGTGCAATAATCACCCGCTCAGCAAAGTGCTGAGTGCCATCGCTCTTTCGAGTCCTGGGAAGGTTCTGCCCGCCTTAATTCCACGATGGCAATGAGGGAATTGAAAGATCAGGAAATGTGTTGTTCTGAAATTAATGGCAAAACCCGAGCAATGTCTGTAACACACACCGAAAGTTTTACCACCCCCTTGAATTTTCTTTATTTGAATATCCAATTCCCTGTAAATTTTGGACCTACAGTATAGTTTAGGGTTTCTCATTCCATTGGATCAAAATATGTAGAAACCGATTATGCGGTCATCATGACGTTCTACGGGTAATCCTAGTATACCATACTTATGAAGAACAATTTGATATTTTGCAAATTTACTGGCTCAAAAATAATATTGTAACACATCAACATTTCCATCATTTACAGACATTAATGACGTCATTATGACATAATGTTATAATGTTGGTACTCATTTTGTCTCAAAGGAAGGAGGACCTTCTATCTATTGCAACCAAAATAAATGTGCTGTGATATCCTGTGTCGTACTAACGTGTTGGTATTTCCCTGAAAGGAGGGGGCGATTGTCACAACCTATCCTTCACTTTGGGATTCACCCTTTACCCCTTTCTTATACCCCGTGTTTTGTTTATTAGTTTTTTTTTTTGGAGGAGGGGGACATGAAACGGAGCATAAAATGTCAATTGCAATTACATTACCTCATTTGGGACACGGAAAATGTGGTGTTAGTAGGGCGAAAAGAATAGAAGAGAGCGGTATACACCCCCTTCGGAAACGAGGGTTGACTTAGCTTATATTTATCAGTAATTAGGTTAAAGTATGACTAGCAAGCTCATATTTTCAGATGACCTGGCAATGGAATCAGTTCGACATGTTCGTCTATCAAACAGCCTCAACGGTAAACAAATTCACATAACCGAAGTTACAATATTACAATTTGGTGGTTTTTCGAGTAGAATTACACGTAGGAGCAACTTGGGCACCATTTCAAAGTTATATTTTGTTACAAGCTACATTGACCTTTCATAATACCGTTTCTCAAGTCGAAAGTGTGAATCATAACATTTTCATATTATTTTCACAAGATTAGGGTCACAAAATCACCCAAAATGCATGCTCAGTCTACAGTCGTGCTCCACAAAGGATGACGGATTTTGATGGGTGCAATTTGGGGTATTTTTAAAATAATAATGGTCCTCTATTTGTTGACAGCACCTTGCCAAACAGACATGAGTGTCAATGCACTTTCAAAAAAAACCCTACATCCGGAGTCACAACATCCGGTGAAAATTAACATTTTTTTCTTAGTACAACACTTGTTGTCACTGCACCGATCGCGGCAAAGAGATCGTCAGCACATTATGAATTTGAAGGCATAAGACCTACTGCTGTGGCTGACGGACTCAGTGGCGCAGCGTGCGAAAATAGCTTCTGTTAATTACTTTGTTATTAGTGTAAATGTTATTTGATTGATTGAAATATCAACATCTACATATTTATAGTCATGATTTGTAAATAAAATGATTAAAAATCCCTATATTTCACATTGGGGCATATTACAATGCACCATGCCGTATTCTAATCACGCTTCGAGCATGGTACTTGTAAAACAAAGTAAAATAAAATGCCAACAAACTCCCGGAATGCTCGAATCGAACTGGTAGTCGATTGTGCTCGTGCATCGAGTGAGAGGCATGATCTTGGGTACATCCCGAGTGATATCCTAAATTGCCATTTCTTATCTACGGAGAGGGATGGGAGTAAAATGCTTCCTTCCTTCATAAAGAGTAGGAGGTAAATCTCCTGCTGACTTCTTGGGTTGTGAACATACGACATGAACATGTCGGTGTCCCGCTTTGCCGTCATTATCATGTTTGTGGCTCCAACCGGCATGGTTCTGATGATGATGATGACGCGCAGGTGTGTTGATTCTCACAACAGCAGAAGTGGTGCTAAGTGCGTGCGAGTTTTCTGCACTTCTTTCGTGATGTCTCCAATCTTCAAAGCCGACTGAACTGGTGAACTCGTTGTCAAAGGTACCGTCACGGTTGAATAGACAATAGACTCTCTTCCACCTGTGAAGATCTGGATACAGCTTCTTCACCTTGGTTTTACTGAGAAAGTTATTCTTCCCCCAGTGTGGTCTTCCTTGGTAGTGGGTGAACAAGTGGTCTTCGATCTTCTGTTGCAGCTCATCTGAACCATAAGCCCCAAAAGGGAAAGGCACCTGAAACAAAATTTAGCATGTGATCTATTAGTTATCTGAGATGGACACCCGTATTATTACACTTCGTAATGTTTTGGACCTTCCAAATTCTTGATCCAATCATTTCTGTTCAACCAAAATAAATTTTGTTATATTAATTTAAGACCAGCGGGTTCCCATGAATCCCCTGATGATCGGAGGAAAACAAAATAAAAACTACTTGGAACTACTTGGAGTTTGTATTTGCCCGTACATTTCACATAGCGGTTTATTCCGTGATGACATCATGGGGCGTGAAATACGACTTTAACGTTTTTGATAGTTTTAACTTACATCAATATAGCAGTATTGGTCGACATCTTCACCATCTGGTCTACGCCTGTTGGCTGGACTCAGGTATAGATCATCAGCCTTCACTGTGCGAAACTAAGATCGGAAGCAAGGTGTAGGATGGTTAAAGCCACTGGTATGCATGAATGATTCCCACGATATCCCCCAAAGCATTATCCACATCTGCGAGTGGGATACAGTATTCTGCATCCCTATAACTTTATTAAAATAAATAAAAAGGACCGGTTAACATTTTAATTATCAAGAATAGACGTTTATACGACATTCAACCGATGATCTCGCAGTGGTGGGTTCATACCCCTTTGGCCCAGCGTGTGTCTTCAGGGCTAGGCATTTCATCTTGGTGCGCAAAACGGGAAGCTGTTTGGGGGATATATGTAAGGGCACGTTCCCAATGAGCTAAAACAAGAAAGAAAATATAAGAGTGGGGATATACCTACGCTACCTGAATTTAACTAACCAATGCGGCATTTTGTTTCTTTTTCTGAAGAAGGAAATTTTAAGCGTTCTTTTTTTCCACTAAACTGGCATGACGGTCGTAGCAAATAAACGTGTCCGTCTTTTGAGGATTACTGATGTTTACTCACATTTCTGTTTCAACTTACTGTAACGTTCCTCTTGAATACACCAGAGCTTTGTACCACTTTCCGATGTATGCAGGTTTAATGAGGCCTTCTAATCCAAAATTAGCAAACCAAGGAAGCAGAGACGGATAACAGTCGATGATTTTAGAGCACATGTATAACCGCAGTCCATCTGTAGATTGTGAAAAACAAAGATGCAAATTAACATATCCGTCTCTGATGTGTGCAAACATTATCTGGCAACCAAACCCTTTTTAATCACAATGCGGACGCCCAACAGTAACATAAAACAATGCTGCCGTATGCTACTTTTTTCGAGTTTCGAGTCAAGATTTCTTGGATTTGTTCAATATGGCGGCTTTAACCCTTACGCCCCATGTGTTTCTCCCGGGAGGGAATGAAGGAATAAGGGAAGGGGACAGAGAAAAGGCGGAAACTCTCTGGTTGGTCTCGAACCAGGGGCACTTAGGGCCCCACTCCCACGACCGGGGATATCACGTTACGGCGGTGTCGCTGGCCCGGCCAGCGATTTCGTGCCCATATGTGTCTTCCTTTGATGACGTCATTGCTGCATCCGAGTGCATTTTACTCACTCAGTGCATTGAGGTTTTTAGGTGTTTGGTGGCGTTAGGTTAAAGGATGAAGTTAACATTATATCATTAATATAACATTGGAATCCAACCCAAAACAACCTAAAAAGAAGTATCATTCATAATTCTAACCTTTTTAGATTAAAAATTATAATTCGAGTGGCAACCATATTGGATTGTGGCGGCTCCAGGAGGCGTCCTTCTTACGCCCATCAGAAATCAAAAAAGGATGGTATAGGCAACATCTGGACATATTTGATGCTTTTGAAAGAAACTGAACCAAAAAAATCCCTATAAGCCCTGACTATTAAAGGGATTCGGAACTGTAGCAAACTAAATATAAAGCGAAACCTTGATGAAAGGCCAATTAAAATGTCGATTATTAAAGACGAATATTTACCTGCAATATTTGATCCATACAAGTGTTACACTGGCATCCCAAATTCTCACAGCCGTCACAACCACAACCACCGGTCTCTTCTGTCCGCTCTCCAGAGAAAAAAAACGCTATTCAAAGTAGCCTTTTGGGAGGTCTCAAAAGGGTTTATATAAATTGACTGGTATCTGTTTGCACCTGATTCACATTGCTTGAACTCTGGAGGCGTCTTCACAAGGCGTTCGCCAGGTGACCAATCCAATTCAATGAAATGCCTTGTTTGCTTGATATTGTACACTGGGATACATTCAAGAGTCACGGAATAAACAACACCAAGAGATCCTAAACCAACAGCAACTGCTCTGAAGATGTCTGTACTGCAAATCTGAATGGGTGGATCGCCGTATTTAGCGACCAGGATACGCTTCTCAACAGATTCGAAATCTTCATCGATCTCGTCGTTTTTAGCAGCTCTGACTTTCACTTCAATTCCTCTGGCAATTACTATATGTAATTCCACTACAGAATTGGACTACAAACAATAAACATTATTTTGATAAATGAAATTGTCTCTTTTTCAAATTGGGTTTCCTTCTCCATTTAGAAACAAACACGTGAAAAACAGAATACAAGCGTCAACCATATATCAGGAAAGAAGAGGCTGCTATTGTTGTATTAATGTAATAAATTACAAAGTAGCAAAGTAGGTAACCTGATTTCTGATTAAAACTCAGCATTTCAAATCAACCAACTCCCGCGATATTATAAAAAAATACAAAGCTTGAAAAAATGTGCAAAGACTTTGGGTTATTACCATTCTGATGGGTGCGCACACGTATAAACAATCCTTGGTGAAAGGCTGCTGTCTCTGAGCGCGATGATTGTTTCCGATTTTCATCGACGGAAATTACCGTCGGTTGTGAAATAACCCATCGGTTTTGTTGGTGAAATTTAGTCAACATCAATTTGGCATAAATTTTGGGGTGTCATTGTTACGGTACCCTGATTAGAAATACCCTTCAAACACAAAGAAATGGGCTTAGTGCACAAATGTTCTTAATTTTTTTTTTATAACAGAGCGATATTTAGTTTTGTTGATCGGCAATGATTGCTTAAAAGAATGGTATAGTCCTTAATATTTTAAACCTTACTTTCTCTAGAAGTGACATTCCTGTTGGGGTGCTTATAATGTCCAAGTTCAATGACGTTGTGCTTCAACGATGACACGCTTATACAGCGAAGATTTCAAAATGGTCCCTGAGAATTTTCTTCAGTTATAGTCTCTTTGGTAATCTTGTACTTTAGCGGTTTTTATTATTTATTAAATAGCTGCCTTATGTTTTTAACACTAACCCTAACTCAAACCCTAACCCTGAAAGGCAGCTATTAAATGAAATAATAAAAACTCCTTTGATGTAGTCCTGAAGATAACGTTATCCAGTAGCTTAACACGATACGCAGTCAAATATTTTTTTCTTAACTAAGAAAGGATCTGTAGGTCTCGTCATAATAATTCTGCGGCAGTGGCAAATAACAGTCCGGGAAGCAAAATTCCGCTCTTGAGTATGCGCGTAACACTTAATCTTGGGTCAAATTCCGGTGTTGCTCACTGCGACTGGAAGTATATCATGGGATTAACTCCACAATTCTGTCCACCGCAAATGTCCAATTTTGAACCCACAAAACAGATTTTTTTTAATTCCAAAATATTAAGGTATAAAACAAAATAAGAACATTTGTGTACTAAGCTCATTTCTTTGTGTTTGAAGGGTATTTCTAACCAGGGTACCGTAAAACGCCATGAAAGAAATTTATGCAAAATTTTATGTTGACTAAATTTCACCAACAAAACCTATGGGTTACTTCACAACTGATAGTGATTTCCATCGATGAACAATCGGAAACAATCATCGCGCTCAGAGACACGTAGCAGCTTTTCACCAAGGATTATTTATACGTGTGCACACCCATCAGAATTGTAGTTGTATTTCTTTATATTATCGTAGGAGCTGGTTGGTTTACGCTGGTAAACTTAGATTCGTAAATAAAAGTCGCCATCACTGTGAAGAAGCAAGATGAATCGTGCCAACCCAGGGGCCCCGGTTGGTGTCTTGTCCACGGGCCCCGAACATGCCACTGAAATACCGGTGTAAGAGCTCAGAGAGTCAACCATGCAAGAGTGTCTACCTTGCACGTCCAGCTTGCACGTAAACACACGGAATACCGGTATAAGAGATCAGATTGTCTCTTATATCAGACTTGCAGGTCTAGCTTGCACGTAAACATAATACGGAATAAATACCGGTGTAAGAGATCAGAGAGTCTCTATATCAGAATGTCTAACTTGCACGTCTAGCTTGCACGTAAACATATACGGAATGAATACCGGTGTAAGAGATCAGAGAGTCTCTTATATTAGAATGTCTAACTTGCACGTCTAGCTTGCACGGACCGTGTAAGAGACCAGATAGTCCCGGCCCCATGTCAGAGTGTCCAGCTTGCACGTCCAGTTCGCACGTAAACATATATGGAATAAATACCGTTGTAAGAGATCAGGAATTCCCCCAGGTCAGGGGGTTAGCTTGTTCGAATATTTATTTTTGAAACTATTCTATGAAATGCACCTTACCATGTTGAAATGCATTACAGTGTGCGAAAATCCTGTCCCTCTACATGTGTTGGATTTGTGCTGACCTAATTCGCAGCTATCTGTGTTGCCCGTCATATTATGCCCGAAGTCGGTAAACCCACGCCATACTTTGCAGTCAGATGCGCGAACAAAATCTCGCACTTTTCATACCACACCTGGAATCGCTGTAGATATACACGCAGTCTTCGGTGTTGAGGTTTGGCTTTAAAGATCTGAGTTCAAAGAATTGTAATTGGGGCGTCATTAGTCTAAAGACAAAACACCAGATTTAGATTAATAACATAACAAATTTGTCACATATGGCTGGACTGCAGGTTGTATGTTATTTAAAAAATTTGCGATCCGTTCAAAATGTTTTGTATAATAAACAAGACGACCTAGAGTTGTGTTTTAGGTCTAACGATTTAAAGACAATGCATCTTGCAGTTAATAAACTCCTAAATATAAAAAGAGTACAAACTCACACTCCGTGGATTGCCTACCACTTCTGAATGGAGTTGGTCAATATGAAAATTATTTCTCTCAGGTAGTTGATGGTTCGTTGAGCGAGAATACCATTCGGGTTTACCACAACTAGAATTCTTCACGTGCGATTGAGACCTGAAGCAGGGGGGAGGGGCGGGGATCACTAGTGTTCTCCTTTTTAGATATAAGGATGGGTTGTCTCCACGTTCGCCAGATATAGGTATTGCACGACTGTTCCCCATATATTGCAAATAAGCTTGCTGTAGTAGCCGGGTTGGTCTAGGGCATTTTTCACACTAGGATAGGGGATTGCTATGGAGTACTGGAGTACTGGCATTTCTTCTTTTCGAAGATAGCGATTTACTCCTGACAGGAACTGGGTGGTTTAATGTCGGGAATCCCTTGGTCGAGCGTTGTGGTCTCTTCATGCCCTTTAGGGATGGTGGTATTTGTAGTTACGCTTTCTGTCACTGTTGGGCATGTTTGAAAAAAAACTTATCTGCAGATGTATTTGGCTGAGGAAGGAGATCTGGTTTGTTTCTCATCCAGCCGACGTTTGCGTATTTGTGTGCTACAGTTCTCATTACTGTGGTGTAAGCGTACGGAGCTTAAGGAAATCTTTTTCAAATTAGCTGAGTTGCAAATGTTTCCATCTAGTAGGCGTTTGCATTGGCGCCTTGGGTTGTCTCGACTGGTCAAACGCCCTGCGCAGTTGGTCATCTTTGGAGACTGATGGTTTAACTCCAAGTCTGTCTACGAGTCTGTGTAGAAGCATGATTCACCCAGATTGGGTTAATTGCTCCTTCTGGAATCGCATATTTCAGTTGGTAATCTTCATCAAGTCGAACATCAAGGGATTCAGATGAGTTTTCAGATGGCTTCCAAGGAAACCCACGCCAAGTATCAATAAATGTGCTCAGAAAAAATTTATGTGGGCCCATTTTTGTTACATAGGGGTCTGGCAACATGTCAAATCAACTGCCAATAGGGTATAGTTATCATAAAGAGTTGTGCCAAAAATACAAATTTATTTTTTTGGCCTTTTTGGGGCCAAAAAAGATGGATTTTGGCCAAAATATGATTTTGAGATTTTTTTTGATGTCCTTTGATATCTTCCAAACAAAAGTCTTATCAGAAAATTACACTTTTAAGTAATTTGGACTATTTTTCGTCTTAAAGAACAATTAAAGATGAATTTTAAAATAAAAAAATAAAGCAGTTCCGAGCATTTAAGGTCATTTTTCTAACAAAAATATTGTGGATTTGAACTATGATGCACATTAACATGTTTTTAAAGTAAGCACAAAAGCATCAAAAAAACATTAACAAGTTCTGTCTGACTTAAAGTGTGTGAATGATTTACTTTTAAGTGGAAATTACAGTAGTGCTAAACTTTTAAAGGGCAATTAAAGATGTTCAATGATTGCCTATATCATCGGCATGAACATGCACATAAGTGATTTTGGTCCGAAATTGGATTTTTGATTTCCCACTGTATTTGGTAACTAGAAGACCTGTAAATTTTGATGAAAATCAGTGTTAACCAATATGAGCTATATTTTAATCATAATTAACAATTAATGAGGTAAAAAACAACGAAATTAAAAGCATATTCTAGGCATATTAAGGTTCAGTTTCTCAAATCGTGTTTACTTTACTAATGGTACAAACATGTTAAAAGTAAGCACAAGCATAAAAAACACATTAACACAGTTCTGTTTGACCTAAAGTGTGAAATTCGTTTACTTTAAGTAGAAATTACAGTAGTGTTCACTTGAAGGGGGCAATTGGTTTACAAATGATTGACTATATCATCGGATTAAACATTCACATAGTGATTTTGGTCTGCAAATTGGATTGTTTCTGATTTTCCATGTATTTGTGATGGGCCTATATTATAGTCATAATTACAAATAATGTAGTAAAAAACAAGAAAAATAAAAACATTCCAGGAGCATTTAAGGTCATTTATCAACATAATGGATATTTGAACTAATGATTTAGAAACTGTTTAAGTAAGTACAAAAATCATTTAAAACATGTTAAAACAGTTTTGAATGAACTAAATACATGCTCTCATTTTTAATTAGAAATACGCCTGTGTTACCTTTAAGGGGGCAGTTCTAGGGTATGTTAAAAATAATTGTTTAGTCAAACAGGAATAATTCAAAAATGTGATTTTGGACTCTGAAAATTGATTTGCTAATTTCCCTGTAACTGTCACTTGATAAATTCAACATAGCTTTAGTTAAAAATCCAGGTTGAAACCATTTGAACGACACACTTGGGTCATAAATAATAATCAAGTAGAAAAAACCCCACAAGAAAATTTAAAGTATTTTGGTCTTTTAAGACATTCTGCCTCAATTAAGTATTTGAATATAAAATCAGCTGACTTTGACAGGGAACATCAACTACAAGATGTACATAATTAATATTATACCCTTTTACTTTTTAATATAATATAAAATAGCATAAACAGCTCAGTATAGATACAGAGTACTTAATTATCAAGAGTTCAGTAAAGTATTACTAACTTGTTTGTAAAAGCTTGGCCAGAAGGAATTAAATATTGTTTTATCATGCTTTACATGATAACTTCCTTTGTTCACACAAATATAGCAAATATAGTGACATCAGTCTGGTAAGTTATCAATTAGTTATGCCTGGTATAAAACTATGTTACTGTAAAACTATCCTCATCTTTCATTTCATGACGGACGCGCCAAAGAGCGGGTGGAGAGCCCCACGTTGCAGGACATTCGCCTCTCAGGGACTTTGACAAGGAAGCTGGCCAAGCATCATATCAACACGTTGGAGCTGTGGGCAGTTCATTTGGGCTGTGAGACAGACTATCCATCTAGTCAAGGGAATTCACGTCCTAGTCCAGTGCGACCACATTGCGGTCGCTCCCACATAAACAAGCACGGAGGAACGGAGTCGCCCCACCCTTCTTTGCCTACAGACAGTCACAGTCCTGGAGAGTGGTGTCTCCGTCTGGATCACCTGACAGCCGTCACCTTCCGGGCAGGATCACTACTCTGGCAGATGCCCTATCGAGGAAACATCCGGAAGTCGGGCCATCGGGAGTCCGGAGGTTGTCGGTGGAGTGTGGAGTGACTGGGTGGCACCCTCAACCGACCAAGATATGCGGAATAGTTTTCAACAGGCTGGAACAACCCCACGTGGACCTGTTCACAAACCGCCTCAACGCCCAGCCCCCGACATAGTACTGACGGCCAGGGACCCAGCGGCCCTTTACCAGGAAGCCATGACAATGGAGTGGACGGAGTCGCAAGTAACGCCTTCCCTACGCATCGCCCCCCAGTCCTTCGATGTCTCTCAAGTTCACAGGAAAAGCAACTGCCCGCATGATTCTGGTGTGCCAAATGGCCTCGGCAACCGTGGTTTCTAAGACTCCTGTCGCTGCTGTACGCCAACCCGTGGACTCTTAATGAGGAAGACCTGATCAAGACTCGGGGGGGGTCTCTTACGATGGAGGACTCTGATGATGAAGGCGATCAACCTGGACGGCATGGTTAATTTCATCCAGTCCTAAGAGCAGCAGGCCTGTCGCTCCAAGTGCCCGTCTGGCGGGTGAGAGATGGCAAGGTGGAGACTACAACAGGTAGACTTATAAGTATAGACTGGTCAAGTACCGGAACTGGGCAGGGATCACCAAGGGACCCTCTGCGAGCAACTCAAAGGAGGTGGGGGAATTCCTGGGACGCAGGTGTTTGAAGATGGATGGCCCAACCCACGCACAGTCAGGAGTTGACGCACGGCAGTATGTAGGAGCCTTCATCTGGGGATTGGCGGAGGCATTACCGTGTCTAACTCGCCAGCGTTCATGACCTCATCAAGGGAAATGATACATCGACGGCCCCGCATGAAACGCTCTTGGTACCAGCATGGGAATGCCAAACAGTTCTCTCCAGCATCTCAACAATCCTTCTTATGAGCCTCTTCACCAGGCCTCTCACGGACACCACCAAGAAGACTCTCGTCCTTGTCGCCGCAGCATCAGGCAGTGAGAGTATTCGGATATCCATGCTCGGATATATAGCAGAGAAATCCCCCCCCAACTCACCTTAGACAGGGAACGCCGCTCGCCTTCTCCCCGATCAGGTTACCTGGCCAAAGAATCAACTAAATTCTCTCAGCTTCAATCCACAGGCGATTCATCCTCCCAGATCTCGACAAGAGATGAAGGACCCTGGTGTCCAGTTCGAGCCTTGAAGTTTTAGTTTTACCTCAGCAAGAATCAGCCCTATAGAGGGGCTCACGACCGTTTTTTCCTCACAACTCAGAAGCCGTTCGCCCGGCCTCCAAGACGACATTTGCCAGATGGATCGTGGCAGTAATAAAGGAGAGCCTAGCTTATAGGCGGTTCGTCTGACGGGGAAGCACATAGGAGCTCACGACGTAAGATATCAGGCGGCTGCTTGGGCATCCTACCGGGGAGCTTATATACAAGATGTCATGGACGATATGGGATGGGCTTGTCCTTCTCCATTCACAAACAAGTTTATCTCCGAGATGACCTAGTACGCAGCGAGTGACGGCAGCTAGGATCCTATAATCGGCTTCCTCGTCATCACAGCAAGCCTCCACATCCTTTCCAGTCGCCACAGCTCCAGTAGCACTTTACCCCTTGAAGTAAGTAAGTGCATATTTCTAGTATTGGTTTGTTCAACCTTCTTCCGGCGAGACCATATCACATAGCTCCGCTTGCCTTATGGCACCCGAGCAGTCTGGTATCCGGGTTGAATCTACCAGTTGCATTCTGTGGCCTAAGTCAAGCTGCATACGGAACGTACTAGGGATGTAGGTGATTCCCCACCCACCCCCCCCCCCCCCACCCAGGCGGAGAGTCATTATCACCATCATCTCTGTCTCTCTTACCATTCAAGCCTGATGCTCCCCCCCCCCCCCCGTCCGGGCCGCTGCGCCCCCAGGACGGGGGCTCACGGTGTTCGACTCTCCGCCCGTGGAGTCACCCGGTGGAAAGAGGCATAACAAAATGATCCAGAAGTCAGGGTTTTTAGATCATCGCACCGATGCGTGCGCAGTGAGGGGTCGTCGAACTTTACCAGTGGGTAACTTCTTGTGTCCGACAGATCATCTGAAATTAGAACACAAAGACAAAGTCCTGGAATATTGTATTTGTAAAGACCTTTTATCAAAAATCGGATAGAACGAATTAATAGAAACGAGTCAGTGCAAGTGTGAATTGAATGGATTAGCAAAATCAAAAAATAAATGCGGTTGAGGGTCCAAATGGGTTTCCGGTACATGGGAAAACCTATGTCGCTTTATTTCTTAAATTAAAAAGTGACAAGGCATTATATTTAGGTCCGTCAAAGTAGTTTAACATGTTTTGATGATTTTTGATGCTTTTAATTAAACATTTTGTAAATCATTGGTTTCAAATATACGTTATGTGGATGAAAATGGCCTTAAATGCCCTCTGGAAAGGCTTTATTCCTTTGTTCTACTACATTAACTTGTTAATTATGACTAAAATATAAGCCCAGATTGCTTAATAAAAACTGATTTTCATCTAACAATAATGTCTTCTAGTAAACAAATACAGTGAAATCAGATAAATACAATTTCGGGCCAAAATCACTATGTGAATGTTAATCCGATGATACAGCAATCCTTGTAACATACCCTAGATTGCCCCTTTAACGTTAACACTACTGTAATTCTACTTAAAAGTAAAAGCAATCACACTTTAGGTCAAACAGCACTGTGCTAATGGTTTTTTTATATTTTGTGCCTTACTTTAAACATGTATGTGCATATAAGTTCAAAATAATAAACAATATTTTGAGAAAAAAAAATGACCTTAAATGCTTTGGAAGGCTTTTATTTTCTATTTTAATTATCTTTAAGTTGTTATTTAAGGACGTAAATATAGTCCTAATTACTTAAAAGTGGTAATTTTCTGATTAAAGCTGATTTTGAGAATCAAATACATCAAAATCTCAAAATCATATTTGGGCCAAAAATATCTTTTTTGGCCAAAAAGGCCAAAAAAAATTAAATTGTATTTGGCAACAACCTCTTATGGAGAAACTAAACCAAGTGAAGCAGTTGATCTGAAAGGGTTGCCAGCTTGTAACAAAAAATGCTCACATAAATTTTTTCTGAGCACATTTATGATACTTGGCTGGCTGTCGTTCGGAGATTTATGTAATTCCTTGACATTCAAGGTTTCTGCAGTTGAGGTGGGCTGGTCTCTGGTCTTCTTTTGTGAGAAATAGTCCAAGAAAATGAGTGGACCTGAACCAAATTGCTATCAAAGGTTTTTTTGCAAAATTGCATTGCTGAAGGTACCTAAATGATATACTAAAAGTCCGAGGAAATCCGAGTTGCAGAAATATGCCTAATTTGCATAAATTCAAAAAGGCCCCCAATTTTGATAGATTTTTGTTAATTATCTCGAGTTCTGAGACTCGTAGAAGCAAAATTTCCGGTGACCTATACCATGTTTTCAAGGGTCTGTGAAAACATTATGAGCAGTATTAATAGCATAGGATGTTTGGTTCAGGCTTAATTGGCATAAATCCAAAATGGCCGCCATTTTGATAGCTTTTTGTCGACATCTCGAAATCTGAGTCACCAAAGGAAGTCTATAAATTGTGTCTATACAGTAATTTTGAGATCAATTATTGCAATATGAATTGCATAAGGTGAATGATGAGGACATCCTGTCCTTCCGATAATTAGCATTAAATCCAAAAAGGGACAGGCAAGCAAAGCCAACGTAATAATTGTGACAATTATGATACGTCCTAAGATTCGAGGCAATTTTAACGTGCCAAATTATGGCACCAATATTGGTAAGAATAAACAAAATAACAATCTTCTGAATAATATCCATTTAATATAACAGTCTTAACCATGAGAATCATCATCTGCTTCAGGATCAAGTTCGGCAGTGAGGAGTGACCCTTTGTGATACCATTAATTTTAAAGGGGGATGACCCTATTTAAGTATATAAGTTTCCTCTTGATAGAATGGCGTTCACCCCAAACCCATCTGTTACAGTTTCGCTCCATATTTAACCTCATTTTGATGGAGAGATAAAAATGTGATTTGTAATCACATAGAGTACTGGTAAAATAAATATTGCTCATAACATCAAACCAAATAGCCTTTAGGGATTTAGCCCTAAGATTTCACAGCGTAAATGAGAAAAATAGTAGCTTTCAATTACAAACTTTTGATCACAATCTGGGGGTTCTTGGGAAGAGGCTATAGCAATCGATCAGGCCATTAATTCGATATCTACCTATAAGCAAACTTAATCAAAAATTACGGGATTGTTTAACTTCGTCTAATCAGGTTTTTTGGTAACATGTCTAACCAGCGGGGGTGGGGGGGTGATGTAACTTAAATAAATATTTTCCATAGACACCCCTTTTGAACTTGGTTTTTGCATCATGACTATCCAGTGATAGCAAAATAGACCCAATTCCAGCATCGTGCTTCTATGTGTCATAATTGCAAGGCGCCATTGCCAAAAATTTGGTTGACTGAAATAAGTTTTGTGATTAAAGGTGTAGAAAAAATTTGAATTTTGGGCACAAAAAGAACGAAAAAACTTAAATGTACATAAACTAAATCAAAAATGAAGCTTTATACAAAAATGAAACCTTTGTTTAAGAGCAATGCAAAATATGGAGGTACCAATGTACATAGTAAAGTATAGGGGGCTTACCCAATCCCTTCAACTTGGTGTGCTTACCCTTCCCCGGTAAGGTGGTGGTGTTTTTTTTTCTCAATAAAATGTGCTCAAAAAGATTTAAAAAATACCTAAATCATTTGCGACACAATCACACATTTTTTTGCACCAGGAGGAAACTCAAGGGAGTGCCAACATACCCCATTCCTCCATAGCCTTTAACATAAATGCTTAACTATGTTTTATTTTCAAATTAAAAAGTACAAAAATAGCTTGGAAATATGCTTAAAATGCTGTGGGCATATGGTTTGAGTGCCCTTAAGGGGCCTATTTAAGCAAAAAACATAACGTTTTTAAAGGTTCTTAGCTTGGGACTTCTCTGTTCCATTGTTCAACCATACCGATAGTCGTTTTAACAATGTTGGGGTTTCTTATAACGGTGAGAGGGTTATGTTTGGGCTAAATCACATAAGGGAAAACATGTAGAGATACAGGAAAATCAGCAGCAATCTTTAAGGGTGTTTAACAATCAGGGTTACCTGTTGAGATAGGCACATTTTTGCCCCTCTTTCAAACATATATCCACTTTCTTTAAAAATTCATGTATGGCAGCCATTTTGATACCATGTACATTGGCATTAAAAAAAAAAAAACTTTTGAAATGTTCAAACAATTGAACAAAAATTCACTTTATATCATTTGGAAAAATATGGACAGTCTTATTGACAAATTTAAGTTGTTTAAGTAGCAAAATGTTTCACTGATTGTGGCATTTTGATAAAAATAGAAGTTGTCTTTTTCGTCAAAAAGTCTTTTCTGAAGTCAGTCTATCATAGATAGTTAAGTTGATATTGACCAACGTGAAATATTAAATCTTCTTGAAAAAAACTTACCTAGTGCATTAATCTCATAAAAATCTAGTCTACCTCTCTGGTATCACATCATTAAAGATAGAAAGTCACGCTTCCATCAAACCATTTCCAAAAAATGGGACCAGAGTAGCAGTTGACACCCTCGAAAGGGAAGAATGGATGGAAATGGCTGATTAAATCACCAAAAATAAAACCAATAAGATTTGGTGGTATCAGTTGTTCAAGCAGAATAAACGGAAACAAATTAGCCTGGACTACCCAATGCATACTAAGACGTGTCTTACTAACAGTATGAACAATCTTGCCTGCCTGGATCGTATATAGACAGGTAGTTTGGCAATGCAGCATTGCTACAAAAACTTAAAATAACCAAAAGGATTTTTTCTTTGATGTGTCCATTTTATGTGTAGACGTCTTCAGATGTTCTATTTGTAGTTGAAAATGATCAGAACGTTTGAATCCCACAAATATTTACATAGATATTTTTCATCAGCGTCCCGTTGTCTTTAAAATAGAACTTAATAATCAGGTTCTTGGATAACATAAGCAGGGCCCCCCGGCACCCCAATTTCTACAGAACCTCATTTCAAGAAAGTCACCAAAATGGCGCCCATATTGGGATTTATGCAAAAAAGGCCTAAACCACTCATCTCTCATTGTTATTGGTGTTCTTATGGAGTTCGTACGTAGACCCCCCCCAAACATGGGGAGAGGTATAGAGACACCAACATTACTTCTCTACGACCCTCGGATCATGAGTTATGGGCAAAAGTCTTTGGAAATGCGGCCATTTTGAATTTATGCCACATAGACATATTTCTGAAACCCGGATTTTCTCGGACTTTTAGTATGTCATTGTGGATACTTCAAAGAAATGCATTGTGAAGAAAAACTTTGATAGCAATTCGTCTAGGTTACACCAAAAATTTAATTATTTCCCTGGCCTAAAAGCTCTGGCCTGCCGACTCGAAAGCACGGTGGGGTTATTACATGGCCGTTTCAATCTTGGTTTGGTGCGTCGACTGTTGACCTTAACGTCTGCCTTCATATCAGTGGAAGCGCATGGCTGCGATGAACTTGTTCCACAACTAAATCTCGTTTGATGGAGCTTCACATTGGAAGCCGTTTTTTCCGCAAATTTGGACAGGTAGAACACTATTTTATTACTAGTGTGTCCCCATTGGACAATAAGTTGAGCACCCAGGATATAGAAATTCTCACCCAACAAGAATATCTCGCACACTGGTAATTTTCGACCATGAAACATCCAGAACCAACAGCTCGCACTTTAAGGTCAGGTTGGTGGGCCCCAAAGTTAACGTACGCTGCATGTGTCAATTCTCTGTCCAACCTTTTCTTAGACTGTGTACCGTGAGTGGTAATACCTACATTTCAAAATTAAATTAATAAAATAATAATAATAGAAATAGTAATATAAATGTATAAAGCGCGTTTTTATAAACGACGAGGTAATCAAGGCGCGACCTGAACCTGAAAATCGTCAAATCATTTCGCTTCATCCAAGTGGCAGCTGGCTTAAAAGCACTTAGATTTTTAATATCCCCCATAACAACTACCCAAATTGCTTGGTGTCAAACGAGGGCACTTGAGACTAAGTAATTCTTTGCATAAGGAATACAACACGTTGGCCACAGGCGGGGGCCGAACTCATGACTTCAATTAGTTTAAAATTATCCCATAAACGGGTCTTTTTCGAAAAAGTGACTACCAACCTGACAATCCCCGCAATAGAGAGGTGTGCGTATATTTCTTGGTAGAGATCTAGATGCAAATTTCCCCCTAAAAAACAAGGCAGGGGGGTCTGCTCCGTGAGTTTAAAAAGTGGAAAGAAACGCAGTAAGGGACGTTAGGGATATATATTAAAGGGGTATTCTTGACCTAGCCTAGTTAATTTTTGTCTATATTCAATAGATAGCCTCAAGAAAAGGTTATTTCCACATTTTTAAATTGATTCGCTGTTGCGTTTTAAGTGTTAGCCATTAGTTGTATCACGCTTTTTGTACATAGGCCACTGTATTGTAATTCGTCTGTTTGGGTTGCAATAGGCTTCAAACATTTGGGCAGGGGCGAAACAAGGTGAAAACCTTGAGAGATTTGAACGAATAGAACTCCCCAATCGAAGTACAACACAAATGAACCTGACCCATCTCTTCCTACCACCCAAGTCTGGTGGGAGTTGAAGTTAAAGTCTCCATGAAAGAGCAATTTGAAAAACGTTAACCGAAAATTTAACAAACACACATACATACAACCCAAACTTTAACACACATACACACGGATAGTGGGGGACTGTAGTGTACAGATCTCATGTGAGTGTGCAAATCTGGATAAAAACTGAATTTTGGTACACAAGTACTTTATGCATTGATAATCAAACAAATTGATGGAAGCACTTGCCACACCCCTTTCGTGGCCCCCAGCTTGGAGTTCAAGGTTACACAGGGGTAAAAAAAAAGTTCCCATTGTGTTGAAAGCACACCATGATGTTTGTCTGGTTACAAGGATTCCAAAAAGGTATAGTTTTATACTACCTATGGCTTATAGTTTTGGAATTATGGAGTTAAACTGTACAAATGGTGAAAAAGTCAATTTTGGTTTGTAAAGGGGTCAAAAATTAAAAGTTGCTCTAATTTTTTGTAAAACGTGGTTCAAGTTGTTGGTTCAGATCATAGAATGAAATATAGGAATAGTTTTGACTATCTTAAGTGTTTGGTTATTAAACAAAATGGCCAATAAAGTCAACAGCTATTGGCAGCTATTGGATTCTATTGACCTGTGACCTTAAATTCTTGAACAAATTCTTTAGGAATTTAGACTATAACTTCAACATGAAAGTTCATTTTGTCGATTCCAGAGATGAATAGAAAATCGAGTAAAAATACTCACATTTTCAGTGACGTTTCACCACTAAATTAGTGGCTTCTTCAGACTGGCAACTCATCACTTGATGCATGTTGTGTCCCTTTATAGCTTGTTACAGCTGTCGTTGAGGGCGTGATGAGTTGATCATAGATACTGTGAAGTCTGTACGGAAAACACTGAACGGAAAATATCTAGGTTTAGATGTCACAGAGTGTTCTCTCTAGGTGTGATGCATAGCGGACTGATTCCACCCAGTTTTGAAGCTCAAATGCCCAATCAACACCAAAGGTGCTCGTGAAATTGTCAAGAAAGCAGAAAAGGCATTGCTAAATGAAAGAATCCGTCTTATTTCCAATAAAATCAAGGATTTAGAGAAGGAAAAGGGTCGTTTTTCCCGTCGATTTAAAGTCCCGCGGTATAAACAAACACCTTGGCAACGAAATCTCGCAGCACGTAGTGAACTCTCGCGAGAGTGAATTCCAACATGTCCGCGAACGACAAAGAGGACTAGACGGAAGCTTGAAAATCTCGCCAAAAACAGCAAGATAAAGATCTTCGCAGTGGACAAAAATCGCTGTTCTCGGAGCCGCTGGATCTAGGAGGAGCTCAACTCAAACGATGGGTTAAGAACCTGTCAAAACATAAACTGTCGGACGATGAAACTAAAGTGTTAGCCCGCGGTCTTGGATTTGCAGTGCGCCCGGAAAATATATCGGCACAGTCAGTAATTGACGACCACATTGTCGCTTGTGAGCAAGCTTGTCGCAAGCTGCCGAATTCGGCAGCTGAACAGTTACGCGCTGAG